>JACSZP010015544.1:0-12295 GCA_016161895.1 Pinna nobilis | reverse complement strand
ATTAATTTTGCTTAGTGGAACCTCGTAAAAATATTTATTTGATTTGTTTAATTCGGTATTTGCTGGAGTTGAGATAACTATCAAACTTAAGTAATTTTGTATTTATATGATGCCAAGCCAGGAGCTAATATTAAAATACCTCTAAAGAAGGCATAGTAGAATTTAGCACAAGGTTTTGTTTTCAAGGTCAAAGTGTTCTTTTGGATTGAAAATACAGTAATTTTAGTCTATATTCAAGAACCTATCTATTTTATATCATCTATGATTGTATCCTATCTTAAAAGTTCACGTATAATGCACTATAATCGAAGTAAGCCTGCACCATACTGTAGCAAAACTCGTACTCTTCCTGAAATGTTAGAAATATGAATGTTAAAGTCTTATATTCAACAGTTTGATAGATATATTTCGACAGGTATATAATTTAAGAAATATAATGATATAAATATAATTTGCATTTGTCATGGTTGTCTCTCTGATGCAATTTCAAAATACATTTATTTAAAAAAACACCAAATAATACATATACTAAATTTCATGTCGAAACAACAAAACATACGTTGAACATGTTGATAATATGTGTAATGTAATGACAATCTGGACTATAGGTGTACGACTCTATACTTTATTATTACGTTGTACCTAACTCCCATGATGCTTTGTCAGTCTACAATGTGTGAGCGTCATAATTAAACGATGCTAGTTGCACGTCTGCCTTGGCCTTATATTACTTTTAACGCATGAGTGTCTATGCCCAGAATAGACAACTCAACTTGATGTCTCAACTGCATGGAACCTCAAGGCGTCTGGTTCTACTAATAATATGATATAAATACCGCTAGAAAAAGGACTACGTGTTCAACAACAACAACAACAAGAAAAAACAACAACAAGAAAAAACATAAACAAC
Organism: Pinna nobilis; assembly: GCA_016161895.1. NCBI lineage: Eukaryota > Metazoa > Mollusca > Bivalvia > Pterioida > Pinnidae > Pinna > Pinna nobilis. The sequence continues at coordinate 11,385 of JACSZP010015544.1, read as the reverse complement.
AACAACAACAATCAACGACAACTACAACAAAAACAACAACTACTTCTAAAACATCAACAACTACTACAACAGCTACTACAACTACTGCTGCTACAACAACAACAACAACTAAAACAACAACTACTACTTTTACCTCTACTACTTCTACAACAACAACAACAACAACTGTTTACACTACTATTCTCTCGTGTCACTGCTTCATCTGTCCATTCTTTTAACTGTTTTTATTTTGAGGAATACCTACTATTGTGGCGATTGCTTGTGGCCTCCGTAGTTGGATCTGGCGGACGGCAGATGCCACATCGACCTCGTTTGTTTCATTGATGCGCTCCAGAATATTGTGAACAGCACAAAATATGCCACACTTAGTCGTCCCATTCCTATAACAGGAGTGTAAAGCAACGCTGTATAAATGAACTGTAGTGAAACACTGATACAGTTAAAATAATAGTTTGACCATATCAGAAAATGGAAAATATTAGCGTGATTATGAGTCGATATCCTGACTTAGGTCCAAACAGTCCTCTACTATAGTTTTGCAAATGCTGTTCATCTGTGGTGATTGTCATGCAAGGTTGACGGCACTATTACAACATCTATATGTTAATGCTTATTGCCCATCAACATAGAATTTCGTTCAAGGTAGCATGACTAAAAATCAATTACATTTAGTCTGGCTTGATTGACATTTAATCTCTCTCTCTCATAAAATTAGACAGAAACTTTTATATACAGGTTTCTGGACTTCCAACTGCTTTAAACGGCTTTATCGAATGACTACTATGTATCCATATAACTTGGCGGAAATAAATGAAAATTCTAGATCACAAGGAGTTTGGCATCGTGTAATACTTGCAAGTTTACAAATGAACAATATTTTTTCCGAAAAGAACGAAATTTAACAAATTCATGTTATTTTTTGTTATTCTATTGAATATATTAATTATATAAATATAAACATAACAAAAATATAACTCACAAACACACAACAGTAACGGGGCCATCTCTGAGCTGATTCTCTTGTTCTTTCTTTGTCTTTTGGACCAATGCCAAGACTTGCTCTGCATTCGTCGGCACAACGTCGTTCTGGTTCCAGCAGGAGGATTCTAGTACCTTTACACGTTTTGCACCGAGCATGTCATTCTTTATGCCAGATAGAAAACAACTTTAACAGACATCTCTTTCACATACATGTATATTAAATACATAGACAGAAAAATAAGGACACTTTAAGTGAGTTCTTGTTTAAAATTTGGCCACTCACTGGGGTAATGGCAACTATATTTTCCAACAGAGTCAATAAATACCGAGGTCCGCACCCGATATATTGTTGCGATCGTTGAACATGAAGTACTACAATTAATAATAACACAGTGACGCTTGAAATGGTTTAAAATTAATTAAGCTTATGCAGACTTCGTGTTGCCACAGAATAACTGGAAAAATGGCTAGGATAACATAAGGCTAAAAATAGAACAAACTTCACAAAATATATATACATTTATATATTTAAATTGCATACCTGTTTAACTAGTGACATTTCAGTTTCAGGAAATCCATTCAAGTCCGTTTTGTGCGATGATGCCTCAACGATAAACATACCGTGATAACGCTTCTCTGATATAGTAGGAAGAAAAACCTCGGTCTGCAATGAATAATTCCTGACATAAATATATCATATACATTGAAACATAGCTAAGTATTTGTCAGCCGGTAGCCGCACTATATGATTATGTGTGGAAAGGTGATAAATTTGATTTTTATTTCATTTGTTATAATTGGGGGGATAACTATACTAGAAATTAAATCTCCAATTGACACATTCGCTAAACCTTGCTTAAATAGGTCTAAAATAATAATATAGGATTCCTGATATCATTATCATTTTAACGATTGTGGTGTATTTTGTTCCTAACATGTAATTTCATTGATCGTCGAAATATCGTTTGATGCTTTTGGTTTTCATTTGACGTTAAATTTTGAATATCTCGATTTTGTTATTTGAAATAAATTCATAAAGATCTAAGTACCTTTGATTCTTTGCCAATGGTATACAACACTGCACAACAAAATTTCAATGATTTGTTTTACCGGTATCAGACGCATTTAGTTTGTTCCTATATCATATTCCCTATCTTAAACTTTTTTTTCAAATTAGAATTAAAAGGTGTGATTTCAATGCAGATAATCTTGTTTTTAATGTGCAATATCAATTTCTCTATGATAGGTAAACTGAAACTTAATTAAAACGATTGTACCAGTAAAATGATAAAACAAAACGATAAAAATATTGACTACTTTTATCTCTGTTATGAAAAAAAATACGAAGGAAAGGCATAGCCTAGCTGTTGATTATTATTAAAATATTATGATCTGTATTCCGCTTACGTGTTCCCTTGGTTCCAGCACTACCACAATACTAGATTCCTGATCAAACACCATGCACCAGAAGTCTTCAGCCGTCTCAGGAAGGGGACACTGCGTAGTAATGAATGCTGAAGAGTTCTTCAAACTCTATAAATAAATAATCAGCTTCATTAATTATATTATAAGTTGTCACTTGAATCAAGTATTGTACGATGAGTCTTAAATGCATTATTTGAAAAATGTTGTTCTTAAATTTCTTTGTTTGACGTCCAAAATCAAGAATCTTTCGCTCATGATCTACTGAATGCCAGTAAAGGAGTTCACACGTAGGTCTTTGGTTTGCATTAAGCACTGAGGGGACGCTACCGAGCCGAATGTCGACACAAACTGTGACACGGGACCTATATTTAGACTACCTGATCCAAAACTGATGCCATCATCCACCGAGGCTTTCCGTTTAATTGTACGACGAGCTCTCTACCGCAAATCCAAGTTCTTCGAATGCATTAAGATACACTTGTTGGATTATATGTGAACATGCAATCTTGATAAATAATTTTGGATAAAAAAACTTTTTGATACAGTCATCGAACGCTATTATAATTCATTTGTGAAAGATTTTCGTTTGTATAGATATTCGAAAGAAAAATACTAACTGGTAAAATAGTGGCATTAACATAGTCGCTGTGGTTTTCTCCAAGTGACCAAATTAGGGGTCTGTACTTCGAAACTGTAAATAAACCTTGTTAAATTTTTTATAAACATCATGGTGTATGGTTATGTAATGGATTGAAGTAAATATCTGTATAGCAAATATGTATATCGTTGTTGTTTTACGGTTATCTTTATGAAGTCTCATCTTTATATATCTATAAAGGTATGAAATGTTACACTAGCTGGTATGCTATATAGACATGTAAACAATAGTTTCTTTTCTCGATGTGGTCTAATGAGATACATGGGAACACCATCATAAATGTCACCTTTTAGTCGCGAATCATTTTGTTAACAAAATTGGAAAATTTATCAGCGCCTTAGACAATCAAAACCTTGAAAAATATAAAACAAAATTTACCTTAAAATTTTTAGGAAGTTATCAAACAATATGTAAAGAACAACCAAGTTTTCTTCTATAATTAAAATTGCGATTTTCTGATTATAATATTAAAGTTGGACATATAAAGTAAAATACCTGGAATATGTTTAAGATATCTATTCTTATCTTTGTTTTCCCTCAACAAAGCTTCTTCCTGGCTGTTTTGGTCAACCTTCGGTCTGGCATCTGTCAATAACTAAATATAAAACAAAGTGACACTTGTGACGAAAATGATTGTGATAAAAAAGACGATGATTGGCAAAAAAAGTGAATGAAAGCATACTTATAAGAAAACTAATGACTAACTAATGATTACTAATAGTATTACGTCTATAACAACAACAACAAGACCAACACCAACAACTACTCCTACTTATAATGATAATAATAATAACGAAAATAAGAACAAGAACATTAATAATAATAATAATAATAATAATAACAAAAAAATAATAATGATAATAGTGAAAAGAAAGATTTTCTGTGCTTTCGCTTTTATTTTTTTTTTTCTAACGTGTTTTGAAAATGCTTACTTGAAACTCATTTCTGCTTCTTCTTTTATTTATTGGTATATCCGGTCTCTGGGATTCCTGCCAATTATCCGAGAACTCGAATTTAGAGATGGCCGTGTCCGTCAGTAAAAATGCCTCCATCAAGGCGTCATGTAAGATGACGTACTGTTCCTGTTATACATAAAAAGACAATGATACCTGACGTTTAGAAATTAAATGATACAAGATGTGACATTACAACATAAGTATTAAACTATTTGACGTGCAATAAATAGTTCACCTTAAGAGGTGCTGCTTAAACGAACTATTAAACACTGGGTTTTCTTATCTGACAAAGATATTTTTTTCCATTCGAAGCCCCCTTTCCAAAATTATCACAAATCCCTCTTTCAATTTGGAGATTAGTAAGAGAAGAATGTAGTGGTCGTCAACTTCATACCAAAGTTTGTATCATATTCATCCGATTTCCTCGCATCTTCTCTACGAATTTGAACACATCGATTTTGTCATGCCCTCTTCCATAGTTCACCAATGCATCTAGTGCTATAAATGTGCCGGTACGTCCGATCCCAGCACTGCAATATTTAGAAGAATGTATAAGAAATTGATTTTCATAGAGCTTTATCAGAATTGTCCATTTAATACTTGTTAATTATGTAGTAAGATTGATGACACCGTTTTGGGTATATCTGGCAATTCACTCTCAGACATTGTGAGATATCTTAATGCCGTTGCTGGTGTGGATGGGCAACGTTAAAGGTAGATGGGTTTTAAAAAAAAATCATATTTATGACAAAAAAATTCAATTGACTTAAAGGAATTGTTTTGTAACCATAGACTTCATCCACGTATAATTGTAATAAGAATTGTTTTTTAAATATAAAATGTCATCTTGAGGTGAAAAGAAAGATTGCAATTAGTTAATGCCAAATAAAACAGAAAATCAAGAATTTGTGTTTGATTCCAAATTGTAATATATAGGTATCCTGTATGGTATATAGCATTATCAAGAAAGGGTAATATACACAGTATAGCTTCCGACACGAAATTGAGAATATTTCAAATAACCTGCAGTGAACAACGACTGGTAGCTTGCGAGGAGTCACACTGTTGAAGAAATGATGGAAGATAACGAGATGCATGGGATCAGGAGTACCATGATCTGGCCACAACGTGAAGTGGAACTGTAGTATGTCACGTGATTCGTCACTCTATAATAGAAGTTTCCCATGAAAAATAAACTTGTTTTACACAAATCGATGCAGATTTCCTAAAACGTAAATCTGAGTTCTTCATGCAGGCTACGGCATTACTGTCAAATTCTACGAAGTTTCTACTTGTGTAATTAAGAATAATTATTCTCAATGTAACAGTTACAGTCCAAACGGCAATGATTGTTTTGGAACCCTTTTGATCGATGGAATTAAGATATTTAAGTTAAGCTGTGTCTTAGAAAACGAATTTTGATAAATAGTAAACTCTAACTCCTTCCATTACTTCCTAATCATTACAGACTTGTTGTTAATAACATAGGTGAAGCTGTTTTGCAAAATCAAAACCAAAGTAAAACTGAAAGTCTAAGCGATGAGCAATATAATAGAAAATGACTATGAATAAAACACTTACCGCCTTGTCCGTTATTGTCAGCGATCTTATAGTAAATGCACCGTATGTTTTCACAGTTCTGAGTTGGATTATATGCTTTTCCAGATTTAACATCTTCTGTGGTTTGTCTGGCCAGTACTGGAAGCATTTTGTCTATAACAAGACGGAAATCATCACACATGAGTTTTGGTTTATTTAATTTTCTTCCCTAGAAAATGGCTTGAACGATGCAGTTTTTCTGATAGGGCTGATTTTATATCAATGAATTATGCTTACTGCTGCAGACTTTAAAGTCAGCAAGACCGTTTAAGACGTCAACCAAACTCATTCTGAGACACAGTTTATGTTATTGCATCACATGAGTTTAAACTGCCAAATGCTTCGAAGACGAACAATTGCTTCGAATACTAATTCCTTGATTGATTGGAATTATAGCGTGAACACTCTGACTATTTTGCAAAATGGTGTATATGTATTTACATTTCAAATGAAGTTATTTAGTATTATAAGTGACTCAAAGGGTGCCGCTTGTGGATTTGGAGAGCCCACGTTTTTATTAGAATTACTGTTATCAAATTTTCAGATATATGTTTGAAGATTTGTATACCTCCACCGATCGAATAAAATTGAATAATGTAGATGGCTTTAAAAATAGTTCAGTATTCATTTTTCTTTGGACGAGAAAACACTCAAATAAAAATCTTTTTTCCTTACCTGTCATTCAACTCCAGTAATTCAGTTAAAAATGATAAATAAAAACCTCGATAACATTAGCCAGAATGATTATAACAGACCCATGTGACATTAACAAGATAAGTAGGCATGGCTGTTATCTGAGATAAAGTATGACAAAGATTATTCAGTATTTTCTACACTCTGGTATAAAACTACATATACCCTTTAAATCTCTACAAGGTTTAGTCGTCATGGCTATAATCGAACATCAAATCATGACGCATACCGTTGTACGTTCCACCTGATTAGTTAGTCAGTATGACTATAATTTGACATATGAAAATGACATGTACCTTTGTTATTTCAATAAGATTAGTCAGCATGACTATGATCTCTGCTTCTGTTTCCCAGATCATCCTCCAGAAATCATCTAGTGTATTCCTTTTCGGACCTTTTGTAAAACAGATATAAAGGAATTGTGTTCGGTCATAAGAACAAAGATTGTGTTCTTTGTTAAAATGCATGACATATCTTTATACTCAACCACATTATACGATTTTATTAAACTGATGATGGATTTGGAATCATGATCACGACAGTGATATTGATTTAGATGTACTCTGCTTTGATTTCGATTTAAAATTTTTGATACTGGAAACGAATGTTTTCTATCCTTAATACCATAAAACAACCAAAAGAAAATAAATAAAGGCAAAATACTCCCCCATGTATCAATTGTATAGGTAGCTTCCATTATATGATAATATAAATTAATTCTTGTTTTGAAAAATACTGATGCGGATCGCAGATAGGAAAGAAAATTGGATAGGAGAGTACCCGTGGTTTCGTCTCTCGCAATGGTCTTCGGACTACCATGCCATGGCATTGGATTTGATAGAGATAAGGTTCAAAAGTAAGAATGACAAAGTTAAGGATTTCTCGCCACTAAATGTGTATAAAAATGCCAAGGATAGGCAAATCGTTGACGTCATTCGCCACCTTTCGGTAATGTCTTCAAATAAATGAAAAACCCTTGCTACAGTACAGTCTATGGAAATTTTAAAACTGAAGGATAAAAGTCATGTTAGAACATTCATGAATACCTTGTGTTGCGATGTAGGCATTCGGCGTTTCGACGTCCTGCAAAAATCAAATCAATTATAATTAAACATAAAGAAAGAAAAATTAACAAAGAACGTAAAAACCGTAAATGCAGAAATATCTTAGTAAAATCTTCATCGATTGAGTGTTTAGCGGGCTACATATCCCAAACACATGATGTATATGACTGTGTGAAATTTATTACCTCTCACTTGCTATTTATGATTTTCTTTAAATATTTAATACTTGTCTTCTGAGCATTAAGTGATATCAAGCAATAATGATAAATTACCCCTAAAAACATAAATAGTATATCGAGTTTGACTTTCTGACTATGTTCATAAGAGTGTTAACTTCAGTTGTGTTTGTAGAATCGTAAGACTGCAAGCCATCCATTCTTTTTATATCCAAACTGTTAATATTAAGAATAGTGCATAATGCCAAGCGTCAAAATGGATAAAATAATTTAAAAAGAAAAACAATTGAAAAGATCCAACTAACCCCTATGAAGTTGGCATTGATGTATGCCGAATTAGGGTCGCCATCAATTTCACTCAGGCTCACCAGAGTATGGTCGTCTGCAATATGTAGAGAATACTATTTGAGAATGTATATTTGTTATATTTGACATTATATATTTTCTAAACATATATTACAACTTGAGATATTATCTGCATTGAACATTTAGATATACGTGCATTCCAATTTGCCATTTAGACTGTAATTATTGGTGTTTAATTGCCAAAAAACATCGGAAATATTTAAATATATAATAAAATATATTTTTTAGTTGTCAATAAAATATATTTGACATTATATATTTTCTAAACATATACAGTGGAGCCTCATTAATCCGGACACCTTTGTTCCCAAGTAAAATGTCCGGATAAATGAAGCGTCCGGATTACTGAAACATATGTGCAAGGCAATCTGCAAATTTTGTTCCCTGGAAATATCGTCCGGAAGATGAAGCATCCGGATTATTGGCGTCCGGATTAATGAGGCTCGACTGTATTACAACTTGAGATATTATCTGCATTTGAACATTTACATACGTGCATTCCAATTTACAATCTAGACTGTAATTATTGGTGTTAAATTGCCAATAAATATCGGAAACTTGTGTAAATGATGAATCGACATTTTGTTGTGATTACTTTACAGTAGAATGTGTTCATGGGGAAAATAATTAAATTCTAATTCCCAGACCTGATCTCTCTCCCCACGCTCCAAATACCATGCTTTCAGACATTTTTTTAAAAAAAAAGGTATTTTCTAATTTCACAGTATCTATTATCCAAGAGCGTTTGCAATCAATTTTTTTTGAATAGAGGAAATGTGACAGTGTCCATTCACACCACTGTTTACAACAAATCGACTGACTGATCGGAAATGTTTTTTTTCCTGACTGGTTAAAATTTCCGCTGGGTAATTGCCGAAAATGCCAGACACAAACAGACGAAGATCGAAGCCGCGCAGTGCCACTCCGTGGTTGGCTGTCCCTGTCTTACGGATGAGACAGTAAAGACCGAGGTCCCGTGTCACAGTAGGTGTTGGCACGTTAAAGAACCCTCCGTACTCTACAGTCAACAGCGCCGAGCATAGACTAATTTTGTCGACCTTCACTGGCACACGGTGACGTCACCATATGAGTGAAGTGTACTTGAGTGGGACGTTAAACAACTATACAACAACAGCAACAGCAACAACAACAACAACAACAACAACAATAACGATCATATTTTTACTTACATGGAAAAATACCGATGAAACGGTTTTTGTTTTTATTTTCGGGAATTTTTCCAAACTCGTGCGGGTGATGGAGTCCAGTCGGAAGTCCCTGCGCAAATACATGATATACTATATATCATAGACATACATACATACATACATGCTGAAAACGACAAAAAAAAAAAGAGAAGAAAATCAAGAGAATCCTTTTCATTTCCAGAAAATATAATATATATCAAATAATCTATTATGTAGTATTTATTATCAAATGAAGGAATATATCAATTCCGATTAAAAAGTTTCTCTGTCTATTTTTCTAAAAGTAAAAAAAGGAAAAAGAGAGGTATGGTGCTTCTTTTCTAAAGACAGATTAAATGTCAAATCTGGGAAAATGGGGAAATTCTTGGAGAGGAAATTATTGCTTTTCTTCTTGTTAGATTCATTTCATTCTGAAACAATGTAATACCTATGCTTAGCGCAAAAATATCTTCAGATATCCGGCTTAACACGGCCCCTTATACTAGTATGTCGCATTGATATTTATTCTCTGTTTCATTGATATTCAAAATTTCGGGTACAACTCACCTCGAATTCCTTTTGGAACACATTTCCCGACTGTTTGTCATGTATCACAGCCTTCAGGTCGGTAATTGGTATTTCTCTAGGGGCATGTAGCATGTTCGAATAAACCGTCTCGGAATTTGGAACTTCCGTAACACCCAGGTCTGAGGAGAATGCTTGATTAGTGTGCCCTCTTTGTTTAGATTCTTCAAGAGTTGATGTATCTCCTTGGTCTTTCTCTTCTTCAGAGTTGTGATGCTCAATATCTGTAAATGATCAATTAAGAACCGTTGGTTTTTTCTTACCCTAGTACTTGTATAAAAACAGACAAACTATAATTCATTTTCAGGTGGCGATTATGATATTCAGGTGGTGATTATGATATCAACTGTCATTAGAAAAAATTGTCAACTAGGTAAAATTTATATTTGAATGCTAAAAAAACCATTATTACATACTTGAATATTGATGAATCTCTAAGAGCATTCCCATTGGTCGAGGGCTGGTCACGTACAGTTTAATAAATCAACATATTGCGACGCTTTTAGTTGATTTTGAGTAGGCCGTTAAATAAGGATTTACTGATCTTAATACCAGCATTTTGGCTTAAAATATCAGGTAAAAGTAGAAAGCAATACTGTAAACAATATCTAAATTGTCATATGAAATAAATTTCAAAGTGTGTAGATTGTTTTTCCTCTACCGGTCAGTAAAAGTTTGTAATAAAAGAAATTGAGGAATTGCTCTGTCTGTCAAACTTTTAAGTAATTATCACTTTGTCAGCCATGTGTACGCTTCTTGTCGAACACTATTTTTGTTGTGAATATTCAAGAATGTAATAAAATGTTTATTGCACAGATGATTCGGTGAATATGATGATTTATGGAGAGTGATAAAACCTATATCAACCTCGGCCTTCGGTCTCGGTCGATATAGATTTTATCACTACATAAATCATCATATTGACCCCCCCCCATCTCTGAGCAAGAATTGTATAATCATTATTTTTGCAATACTGTTAAAAACATTATTTATCGGAATTTTCTATTTCAACGGGCTGCGNNTAAATTTCAAAATGAGGTTCGGGAAAGTCTAAACCATATATAGGCCGAACATTTGTTTTGAAAAATGGCGGCACGATATATAATTGGTGAGAATAACCAAATTCCAGCTGATATGAACTTCTTTGCAATAAGCCCTACATAAGCGATATACTGCGTCTGAGATATTATCATAAATGATAAAAGGTGATACATGTGAAGACCTTAACATGATTGTAGTGCCATAGGGAAACCTCGTTTCTACTCACCGGGATTAGAAATCGTCGTTCCGAGATTATTAGAATAGATGGGATCCTTCATAAATCTTTCTTCTTTTGCCTGNNAATACACAAAGAACATAATAATGACCAATGGATAGATAGGTATGTTGTATGTAGCTAGATAGACAGGTAGAAAGGTATATATACAGACATATGGAAAAACTTGACAAAGAGGTTAATACCAGACAGGTAGACAGGCAGACAGACAGACAGACAGACAGACAGACAGATATAAGGCAGATAATATTAATGACCCCGCTATTTTGCTTTACTGCATTTGAATATGTCCACATAAATCGTCTCTACCGATTTCGATGAACATTTGTTTCACAAGTATGTCAACTGAATTTAACTGTTGACTCACAGCGGGTATGAGTGGTCAACAGGGGGTGGGTGGGGGGGGGGGGGGGGGGGGG
>JACSZP010015540.1:0-13310 GCA_016161895.1 Pinna nobilis | reverse complement strand
TACTATACCAGTTCCAAAAAAATTCAAGATTCTTAAGTGAGATGTTAAGCAATCATTCTGCTACAAATAAAAGCTTTCAAAGGGATTCAAATGGTACTAGTGAGGTATTATTAACATACCCATGTATACAGTGTCATGAAGAATTGGTATCTAAAGTCCCATCCAAGTGACCTGCAATATCAATCACATAAGCAGTGCTAGGTAAATGAACAGTTGCGTCTTATCTTTATAACATTGCATTGTCATCACATTTGAATTATGATCTCCTAATAAGGGTTGGACCACTAGGCCACTCTGCTGTTGTCGATGATTGACGTTCCACTCATGAACAAATGCCAATGAAAGGCAAAAAGTTTTGGCCTATGCTCTGCACTTTGGGCCAATGAGCAGTGAAGGTTCTTTAACATGTTGGCACCTATTATGACACAGGAGCTTGGTTTCTACTGTCTGATCTGAAGGAGACGAAATTCCAGCCAAGGTCATCATGCAGACTTTAACACCCCCCCCCCCCCCCCCCCCCCCCCCCCCCCCCCCNNAGACTTTAACCCCCCCCCCCCCCCCCTCCACCACATGATCTGACTGTAAACATGTTACCATGGAGCTATGATGGCTCTCACACCTTGGTGATGAGTCTGATGACTGCAGACTGACATTACAGAGACAATATAAACATGTACATGTACATAGCTCTATTGAGTTCTATACATGTACTACATTTCAAATCTTTAATTCATTTACTGTCGCATTATTTACCCACTTACTCCCAATAAATACTCACTGGATCAACTATCTACGTAGTGTAAATATTAAAATAAAACACCAAGTCAATAGTATCATAGTAAAAGCCACTCCCAAGACATTGAGATGTGGTGCCCCTTAAAACAGAGTCAAACAGAACCACCAAGGAAGATGGATGTGGAGTTCCAAAATTCAGAGTCAAAGACACCTATGGAGAATGTCAAGATATGGTGTTCTGAAGTTCGCAGCCAAAGATACACACAATTAAAAGTTGTTAAGATGTGGTTCTCCTAAGTTCAGAGTCAAAGGCACCCACAAAGATGTCATTGTTAACAGACAAAAATATACACTAATGGAGACAAGTTTTGGTGTCCCCTTATTCATAGTCAGAGAACCCTCTAGGAAGATGGCACATGGTGTCCCTAAGATCAGAGTCAAATGAACTTAATGTGTGTCCATAGTCAAAGACAAAAGAAAATGAGACAAGTTCTCTAAGTAGGTTCAGAGTAAAGCACTTTTATTTTGTTCAGAATTAACAAACCTGCCAGTGTAAAATTAAGTACATCAAGGTTAATCTCTTAACGCTGATGTAAAAACAATCTTACTGCTAGTTTTATCTCTATGTAATTACCTCTAATTATCACTGATGCTTATCTTGAGAACTCAGTGATCCTGACCTAGCTACAGAACTTGTCTGTTACAAACTGGTGGCTCCATCTATATATAAGCAGTAAGTGCGAAACTTTACATTAAGACGGAAACACTTATTAATTATTACACAAAATAATTCCCAGATATCACAAGTGCAAAGGAAGAAATGATAGATACGTGTATTACAAATAACAATTAGCAGGGATGACCATAATGTACATACTAATAATGAGATGAACTTGTTCATAAACTTTTGTGTGGTGCATTGTTTTTGTTGCTGTTGTTTTTATTCATTAATTTTGTTTGTGTTTGTTTGTTTTGGCTTATGCCACACTCAACAATCTTTCAGTCATGTGGTGGTCCAGTTTTTATTGGCGGAGGAGAGAACCTGGTTACAAACGTACCCAGGAAGAGACCACTAGTCCTCTAGAGGGTACACACAAACTTTCTCACATAACCAGCTTAGGTTCTAGTAAGTCTCTAAAACCAGTGAGTTAAACAACAGAGTTAAACCAGTGAGTTAAACAGCAGAGTTAAACCAGTGAGTTAAACAACAGAGTTAAACAAGTGAGTTAAACAACAGAGTTAAACCAGTGAGTTAAACAACAGAGTTAAACCAGTGAGTTAAACAACAGAGTTAAACCAGTGAGTTAAACAACAGAGTTAAACCAGTGAGTTAAACAACAAAGTTAAACCAGTGAATTCAACAACAGAGTTAAACAAGTGTATTCAACAACAGGGTTAAACAAGTGTATTCAACAACAGAGTTAAACGAGTGTATTCAACAACAGAGTTAAACCAGTGTATTCAACAACAGAGTTAAACCAGTGTATTCAACAACAGAGTTAAACCAGTGTATTCAATAACAGAGTTAAATGAGTGTATTCAACAACAGAGTTAAACCAGTGTATTCAACAACAGAGTTAAACCAGTGTATTCATCAACAGAGTTAAACTAGTGTATTCAACAACAGAGTTAAACCAGTGTATTCAAAAACAAAGTTAAACCAGTACATTCAACAGCAGAGTTAAACCAGTGTATTCAAAAAACAAAGTTAAACCAGTGGATTCAACAGCAGAGTTTAACCAGTGTATTCAAAAACAGAGTTAAACAAGTTTATTCAACAACAAAGTTAAACAAGTGTATTAAACAACAGCCACAAATATAATGGGGAACCAAGGATGACTGTATAAGCTAATCAGAAGTACATGTAGTGTCATATTGACAATACAAAATCAAACTATACCAGAATTCAAAGTTCTTCTATCAGAACTAGCCTAATCATTACATGTTGCACATTCAATGTTTATTAGGATGTTTCACTTTTGATATTATAAACCTGTCGGACAAATTACAAACACATGGCTTATTACAACATAGTATTTATGGCTGCATGGTTGTCTTTACCAGTAACATAAGTCAAATGGTGACCCCTAAGAGAGGGGTCAATGAACAATTTGGGGTGATGTATAGATTTCTTTCATGTTTTAATGTGTGATTTTGTAATTAGCACAGCTTTCAATCCAGACACTAAATTGGCAGAACCACATGTATTCTACAAATGTTCATGAGGATTTCTACAACACTGTTTGAGTAATACTTCTAGAAATTAATGTTGCAAGTAACACATTGTTTATATGGAACACAGTTCACTGATGCCCCTGTATGAAATCAAATTGAAATAATATACATTTTATACAATAGCTAACATCAAGGTCAAGGCCACAAGGTCAATTTTTTATATCAAAGAATGGATGATCTTGTAATGAAGGGTGTTTACAAATAATGAAAAACCATCACTTACCATTAGAAAGATTGACCTCTGATAAACAAAACAATGTGCTCTAACCATCTGGCTAGAAGTCTCTGTTACAAGTAATCCACTTCTTAAAAATAAAAAATGTCCTCCTTTTCCATGCCTGACACTGTTGTTTTCCGTGTTTTAAACCGAAAGACCTTTTATCATTTCCAGTGCTTTAACTGTAAATTTGGCAATCTTTGCCATATACCACTCAGTGACTAAGATTTGCAAAGCAACAGTTGACACCTTTATCTAAATTGTTATAAAGCCTATAGCTGTACAGCAGGTGTGAAGAAAATAATGGAGAATCGGAGCATAAGATATCAACTTATATGAAAGTATATTTCTCAAAACAGCAACTTCTACTTCAAATGGAAAGAAGTAATTCACTCAAATTAAGTGTAATAATCATATACAACTATAGCTTTGAATGCCTCAATGATATAATAACATATCATTATTTTCCTATTGGCCGTCTTGTTCAAAATTATATTCATACACAATTCAAAATTCAGTTAACAAGTGTCACTGAATGACCCTCATCAAAGGACTTGACATTGACCTTTATAACATATGCAAAAAAGGAGGTCAAGGGAAGCAACTCTATCAAAGACAACATGATAAGCACCACATGTGCATCTGCTCAGCGGTAAAATTAATGATACAAAAAAGATATACTTTATACTGCGGTTACAAATATTCAGGAAAAGAAAATAAAAAACTCTGAAACTACATTTATATCTTATAATTAGCACAAGCAAATAAATTATTCAAATAATTGAGGAACATCAAGGATCTTATTAACACTTGACAGGAAAATTTGAATAGGAGAAAATTATTGTTTGAACTGAGATAAGTCACTGATCTGCTTTTGAAGATTCTCAAAAACAAACTTGACATTATTTTGTTTCCTTTCATATTTTAAATAATTTAAAGCTCTTGGTGTAATTTATTAAATGTCTGTTCTATTTGGCAGTGCAACTTTGAACGAGGTAGGCTATGAGATGACACAAAAGGTTAGTGAGAACAAAAAAAAGATACCTAAAAGATGCAAAATTAGTCACCTGGGTGCTATTTAATCAGACAGCCAATGAAAATTGATTATTTCAGGTTACCAAAGGTAATTCCTATCTAGATCTAATGCAATACACTTACAAATAGCTCTATGAACACTGCCCAAGCATTAACTTTACATGGATATAATGCAATATAGATGCTTGTGATTCTTTGAATATTGTTCAGGTGCAATAGATCAGAGCAACTTTGGTTCTTACATGTATATTGGTGTATCTTTGTAAATCGTCAATTTCAGAATAATTTAGTAGAAACAGGTTTAAAATAGCATAGAAAAATTCACATACAAAAAGAAAAGGTTACTATTCATAAAACAGTTAAATCATAAGATACGCAAGACATTTCACAAAAGCCTCTGTTCTGATTTAACATAGCCCACATCAGTTAGGAATTCACCTAAGTTAGGAGAATGACTCTGTCCTCAGTAAAGAGACATACCACCCTTTTAAGAGACCTCAGTTAGGAGACAAAAGAAGATAGGGGGCCACCTTACTCAGTTAGGAAACCAACTCAGCTAAAGACACCAGCTTCATGTAGAAGCTCTCAATTAGGAAACCAACTCAGAAGACTTAAATTAAACTAGGAGGCCACCTTAGCTAAGAAACTACCTCAATTAGAAGACCTCAGAAAACCAACTCAGCTAGATGATCTCGTACCTAGTACCACCTCAGGTAGGAGAAAACCTCAGTTAGGAGGTCACATTGTTTTGGAAATCACCTCAATGAGGAGACCACCTTAGAAAATCCCACCAATTAGGGAGAGCAGAGCAGTTAGGTAATCGCCTCAATTTGAAGACCAACTAAGTTTAAAGATCGCCTCAGGTAAGAAATTCATCAGTTACCCTGATCTAGTCTGTTGATATTCTGGGCTGTCTTTGTATCATATTAGAAACCACTAATCCGACCAATCATAGATGGACATTTAGGTGGTGTTATTGGCGAAACTCCATTGGTCAGTACATATGTATATATATTCTTATCCAATTAAGGATAATAAATCACCTATAAATAACTAATAAGAAATCAAACTGCCCAAGTAAATGTTAGCAATGTTTGACTCTTGTCTGGTCTTATGCTAAAGAGAAATAATTTCCAATTAAGCTTGCTCACCCAGTATGTCCTGACTACACATATTCTGAACTTGAAAGTACTTGCCTTAGTCATTTATAATCAACGAAAACTTTGCAAAATTCCATCTATAAACTATCCTGCATTTTTGTAATCAAGAAAAATGCCTAGTGGAAATCTTTATGAGCTAAATTAGAGGAATAGGGCATCAAATCCAATCACTATTTATCACAGAAATGAACAATTTTCTGCTCATTTCTAATCAACTATGAGCCTATTGCTCACCATATATTGGACTTTCTCAATGTAAGTGGCCAGGTGATTAATCTATGCTCAGAGGCTGTGTCTTTTAATGATTTGTAGAAGTAATCACAGGTACCTAATTGTCATTCTTACATAATGTCACAACCGGCAGAGTACTAATAGTACCCTAGCTGTTAACTCCCATCCAGCAGAAGTCAACAAACACAAAAATAGCCAATTGTCCTTCAGCACAAGGAGTCTTGCAATCTACTTGCTACAATGCAAAAATCACCTGTCCAAAAATCGCTGTAACATTTGTCTATAATCTTCATTGTTGAGAAAGAATTGAAGGTTTACTGGTTGTATAAATTATTTGCAATCACAAAAATTGATTTTCAGTTTTTTTCACTTCACTGCAGAATCACTTTCATTTCAATTATTGTATGTGTATTCATTTTCATGCAGTTTTTTTTCCTTTTTTCTTATTTTTGTTAGTTTGTTATTTATTTTTCTGTTGTTTTGTTAATATATACAGTTGAATCTCAAAAAACTCGAAGGGCTCGGGACCGTTGATAAACTTCGAGTTTTGGAGGCTTCAAGTTTTCAAAAATACATCTCTCCAGCTGTACACTATTCCATCGACCCAAACCCGCTTCTTCACACCCTTTACCCGACACTGTTCTCATCACTCATCATTTTGTTGAATATTCGTAAATAATTCAACGCTGCCATCATTTTGATTACTAAATGAACATGCGGTAATTACAATGTCTGCCGAAAATTCACATTTCAACAGATTGAGATGATATTTCACATGTATTTGAAGCCTTGGACTTGTGAAATTTATTCGAGAGATTGAAAATTTGGACGTCGATGTTCGAAAGATCAAAACCAAATTTGCTTTATTTAATAAGGAAAAAATCAGGACCGAAGCTTTACTTCGAAGGATCGAGAATTTCGAGAGAAAGACGTTCATGTTTTCAAGATTCGACTGTATATACATTTGTAAATCAATTTATTGAATTAATTTTGTGCATAGCAATTTCACTTGACCCACACAAATGGGAAGTAGCATTTACTTGTTTGACTGCAAAATGGACTTGTACCAGATACTGTCAAAATTAGACAGATTTTGTTGACATTGCATGGTTGTTTAACAAACCACTCAATAATTGTTCACTTATACTTATTATCAAGACACTACAGTATGCCGATGAAGAGCCACAACCTTGGCCTATGCTCAGTACTTATGACCACTAAGCAGTGAGGGTTCTTTGACATGGGGACACCTACTGTGATGCAGGACCTCTGTTTTTACTGGGACATCCAAAGGACAGAAAAACCCAGCTACCTCAAACAAGCAGATTTGAACCCATGATTTCATGATTAGAAGTCAAAGAAGCCAAACATGGAACCACAAGGATGAATATTTGGCCGGACCTTGGATTTAAACCATGGCATTTATGTAAGCCCCTTTCCAGTAAAGCCTACTTTAGCAAACCACCTTTATATAAAGGCCAATTTTTATTTAATGTCCACCTGCCTATAATGACTGATTTTCTTGTGTGTTTAAGAAGGCTATAATAAATAAGATTCACTATATTTTGTTATTGCCTAATACGAGTCTAGTAGTCTTTATGGAGACAAGGAGGAAACCCTGGCATCAAACCTGCCAAGGGGCATGATTACATATAGTACATTACATACAGTATAAGTAAACTAGCCTTCTTCCTGACAAACAGTACATATGGTCATAAAAATTTACCTAAGGCAGATTTGAACCAAGGACAAGATATTTGTTAAGCAATAACTGCCTCACTAGGTCAGACAAATTTAGCCAAGGCATGATTAGGACCTTACTTCTCAGCTGAAGGATCTTGATAAGAGAAATTAACTACAATTATAGTAAATTCACTCCAGAGGCAGAGCATATGCCATCTAACAAAGGTCTATTGTTGCTTAAATTCTTTCACAGCTCTTTTAATCATATGGAGATGACAATCAATACCAATGAAGGGCTCAAGATTTGGCATATGCTTGGCATTGTGCAGTAATTGGTCTTTAACATGCCAACACCTTCTGTGACACAGGACATTGGTTTTCACTGTCTCTTTTGGAGAACAAAAAAAAAGTCAAACACATCCATCCAGGCTCAAACTCTTGACCCTCGGGTCAAAGACCAAAGTTCTACCATGGAGCAGTGATGATTCTCAGGACGTGATTCTCAAGTCTGCCTGTTGTTGTTGTTGTATTGTATTGTTTAACAGCCCACTCAAGAATATTTCACTCATATGGAGACGTCACCGTGTGCCGGTGAAGGGCGACAAATTTTGTCTATGTTCGGCACTGCTGGCCGTAGAGCAGAGAGGGCTCTTTAACATGCCAACATCTATTGTGACATGGGACCTTGGTTTTTACTGTCTCATCCGAAAGATAGGGACGGCCAACCGCAGAGTGGCGCTGCGCAGATTCAAACCCCAAACCCTTCGATTCGAAGTCAAACATGTTAATGTTAATGTTGGGAGGCCCCGAGTCTGCCTGTACATAGTATACAACATCAGAGACACAACAATACACACAATGTCCACATTCCTCCAAGCTATCAACTCATGTGCAACAATGAATGCCAGCTAAACACAAACGCAGGTCTAACAATTAGGCAATTCTTACATTAGGTATCTACAGAATGAGTGAAAACAATCACCAGTGAAGAAAGAGAGTATGGCACAAAGGTTCACATAAATCAGTTCTGACTACAAAAGAGCTGCAGAATGTACCATGCAAAATTACAGAGCAAGAATTATCTGTAGAAGAGGGACAAATACAATTAACTACAGCCACATAATCAATCATCACACTGAATTTAACATTTTCAAGTTGCATTGGTCATTAAACAGGTACATTGTACATTTACTTTTCAGTAATTCAGATACTTCATTTTATCTGGACTACATGCGTGAGAATTAAAGCATTAAGATGAAAAAGGCTCAACAAAACAAAAACACTCCATTTTTATGAATACAGGATATAGCCAGAAAATTCTTCAAAGTTATTAACTCATATTCAATAATACACATCAACTAATCACCAATAGAATTATTGCAGCCATGTGATGGAGTGGTTAGTGTGGTTTGCCTTTTGATTGTGAGATTGTGGGTTCAAACCCAAGCCCCACTGCCATTGGCTATCCCTTTCTTTTGGATGAGACAGTAAAAACCAGGGTCCCGTGTCACAATAGATGCCAGTGCTTTAAAGAACTCTCTGTGTTCTACAACAAACATGGGCAAAATGTGTTGCCCTTCATCGTCACAGGTGTTCGTCTTCATGTAAGTGAGAGATTCTTCAGTGGGACGTTAAACAACAATACAAACATCAACAACCATGTACCGGTAATTCTGACGCTAGGTACCGCAGCCAGTTGGTAAAAACAATTACTGGTAAAGAAAGAAAGCATGAAACAAATGTTCACATAAATCACTCAGGACACTATAGCATGTATAATACAACAAAATAATGAACACATTGTAAAACTAATAATACAAGAGACCCACATAGAGCATTATCAAATGGTTAACATACTAGAACTAATTCTATAGGTATTTCAAATGTATTTAGTGTGCTCAAATTCTTTCTATAAGCTGTCACTTTTTATTTAATATTCTGTCAGTTTTGCTATAGTTGGTAACTGTGAATTATTTCAGTAACGTTAATGCACTAAGAAGTAATTTGCTGTTACCTTTCCAATTACTATTTTTTTTTATTCATTAACATTTAACAAAATCATACTAGTTTTTGACTCATCTAGTGCACATTATTTTAATTCTAGAAAGAAATTGTTAAATATTTCAACAAATACTTCTAGAGGCATAAATTTCTAATACTCTAATCTGAATAATTAGGATCAAGTCAGGCCTACTGTTTTTATCTAGAGAGAGACTTCAGGTTTTACTATCTCACCTACAGGATAGGGCACCAGTTACGCTTACTGCTACACTTCATCCCGGAACTTCAGATTTTACTGAAATCCTCTGGTGGAATGAGAACCAGTTTGACTAGGAACCTCAGTAAGTTAGAAAACCTGCTAAGTGTATTGCATTACATAAGCTAGGAACCTCAGTAACTTAGGGAACCTGCTAAGTGTATTGCATTACATTAGCTAGGAACCTCAGTAAGTTAGGGAACCTGCTAAGTGTATTGCTATACATTGGCTAGGAACCTCAGTAAGTTAGGGAAGCTGCTAAGTGTTTTGCATTACATTAGCTAGGAACCTCAGTAAGTTAGGGAACCTGCTAAGTGTATTGCTATACATTGGCTAGGAGCCTCAGTAAGTTAGGGAACCTGTTAAGTGTATTGCATTACATTAGCTAGGAACCTCAGTAAGTTAGGGAACCTGCTAAGTGTATTGCTATACATTAGCTAGGAACCTCAGTAAGTTAGGGAACCTGCTAAGTGTATTGCATTACATTAGCTAGGAACCTCAGTAAGTTAGGGAACCTGCTAAGTGTATTGCATTACATTAGCTAGGAACCTCAGTAAGTTAGGGAACCTGCTAAGTGTATTGCATTACATTAGCTAGGAACCTCAGTAAGTTAGGGAACCTGCTAAGTGTATTGCATTACATTAGCTAGGAACCTCAGTAAGTTAGAAAACCTGCTAAGTGTATTGCATTACATTAGCTAGGAACCTCAGTAAGTTAGGGAACCTGCTAAGCGTATTGCTATACATCAGCTTGGGACTATGCTACGGTATAATTCTACATAACAACAAAACTTTATAGATGGCATTTACATCAGTGAGTATTCCTTATCATTGCATTTATTTGGAACATATTAAATGAAGCTGAAATCTGTACAACCTGAACAACCTTTGAAGACACATTAAGATTTAATGAGCGATACATTAGTAGCAAAAGACAATACAAAGCACATAGCATGTAGGGTAACCATAGCAGTTGTCATCACTAATCATGATGAGGATCCCCAACCATTGTTCATTCCACACCTTTAACTTCTTACACATACACATAAGGAGACCAATAATCCGGATGCTTGACCATATGGTAGGAAATTTCCAGGGAACAACATTTTCAAATTGCATCAGTCATTATAACATTTACGTTTCATTTATCTCGACACTTCATTTATCTGTACAATTCACTTTGGAAGGAAAGTGTCCAAATAAACAAGGCTCCACTGTATAAGCCAATATTCTTTTTATTTTGTCTCTTTACTGTGAAGGCTTATACATTTTGTACTTTCTTACACGTCCTTTATTTTGCCACCGTAATTCCCCTCAGGAGCCCCACAACAGAATTGTTCACACATGTACATTTGCAGATGCTTACAATACGGGAGTTATCACACTGATTTATTTCTGTCCCTGATATGACAAGAAATTTGGAGACATTTTGGCAATTACTTGCAGAACTGCCAAACACTGATTAGTTATCTACAACATGTAAGATAAACAAACTCCATAACATTAAACATTTATACTACAAGTGATTTTCATCACCTTTCGCCAACTAATCTGTCTTGTTTTGCATAATTTTCTTCAGCATATTTATTCTAATACAGAGCTATTCTATTTGATTGGCTAAACGTTTGTCAGTTGGAAGGCTGTGTGTTTTGTTTGTTTTTTGTTTCTTTTTTGCTTTATGCCACATTCTACAATATTTCAATCATATGGTAGCAGCCAGTTTTACTATTGGAGGGAAGAACCAGGCAACAAATGTGCCCAAGAAGAAACCACTAGCCATCTGCAAGTAAACTGGCAAACTTTCTCACATAATCAGTTTCAGTACCAATGAGGCTCAAGCCTGCACCGATGAGAGGAAAGAGAATGAGTGGTTTTAAATGCAATGCTCTAACCATTCTGCCATGGAGGCCCTATGGAAGGCTGTGTGTAAAAAGCGTTTGGCAGGCAGTAGAAATTACAACAAGAGTTGCCTTTGTATTATGGCCTTGACCTTGAAAACATGAATACAGTCAAACCCACTGAAGTTAAAACTCCCTATTGAATATGACCTAAATGTATGCTTCCCAAAATGGCATTTTCCTATATAAATCAGCTGAGGTAAGAGACCACCTGTCATTTGTTTTAGTTTTTGCCTCTTCCCCTGAACAGTCTCTTAAAACAGGTTCGATTATATATGCTTTTGCACTAATGAACAAAAAGGATTTGAACAATCCTAACCAACAAATTTAAGACCTTTCCTGCTGTAAACATGAGACAACAAACTATTGTTGTCTGTGTACTGTGACCTTGACCTTAAAATACATTCTTTAATGAAGGTCATAATGAAAATGCAATGCAATTAGCAATCAGCCAAATGGGTGTACACAATGTTTAAATGCAATGTGAACATGACCTTGGAGTTACCATATTGTGTAACAAAGCTTCAGAATTTACTCAAATATGAGAAAATTCATTAAAATTTTACTTACTCAGCAAATTAAATCTCAAGATACATGTAAGCCCATGTTGACCATAAAATTATGTTTTTTTTTCTACTTTAGTAATTCCTAAATTTCATGGTGTAAGAACCTGACCAAAGGCAATACAGGCAAATTGCAACATTGTACAACCTTTGTGATTCTTAAGTTGATGTACCGTACATTGACTGTCTTTCAGTAACAAAGTTTGTTTTCATTGAGCAATTGTTAATACATGTATTATCAATATGACAGTCATTCCAAACCCAAAATCTGCTATTTTCCTCAAATTTGAGCAAAAATTTTCCAAATTCTCAAATGACCGCCAGGTTGTCAGTAAAATGAATTTTTTTTTCTACATGTATGTCTTTGCTCTTGAAAGTAAAATGGCCAAAATTACTTTTCTCCAATTTGGCTGATTGCACCATTGGAATATGGCTTCAACTCTTTTCTGAAAAGATCTATTAATCCCTATAGAACTAGTACTACCATACATGTATACATTCATGTACACATAGGCAGTGAGCAGGTCTTCGTACACACTGCTGTCTTCATTAGCTGTGTTTGTTGTATCCCATATTCCATATGTTGGCATTACAAAAACAATCGTCCACCAAAACATACATTCTCCCTGCATGGGAACAATCATGCCAACTTCTTGTATTTGCTTATTTATTTACAAGACAGCAAATGAACAGATACATCTTAAACAATAAACCAAGTTCAGCAGACAGATATATTACCTCCAACCAAACATTAAGATAACTGTGATACATGATCTGGAACAGTCAAAAGTTCATGTCCACTGTGTCCTAAATCAGAATGGACAGTGAATTGTACTGGACATATGCATCAACTCCTAGTGCCTAGCTTCATCTTGTTCATTTGGTATGTTTTCTTATTCTTCAAGCCACATTCTGTCTTTCGGTCATATGCAGCCCTTCTGGAGAAAAGGTTTCTCAGAGAAGAGTATCTACCCAGACCTATTTGACCCCGCTTCTTTTCTACCCCTAGGAGGATCTAACAAAAAAAAAAAACTTGCATAGGGACCATCAATAGTACTATAACCCCATACATGTTTATCACAATCCAGCAGGTGGTTCTGAAGAAGTTGAAAACGTGGAAAGTTTATGGATGACAGACGGACAGCAGACGGACTATGCACTAGGACTATAGCTCACTTGAGCCTTCGGCTCAGGTGAGCTAAACAAGAGGCCCAGATGGGCCTATAACGCTCACCTGAGTAATACCAGCATAAACAGGAATTAAAGACATTAGCTAAAAAGTCACAAATGCATTTAG
>JACSZP010015534.1:0-15898 GCA_016161895.1 Pinna nobilis | reverse complement strand
ATTTAGTACTTTACAATTTTGCTTACTGTTCTGTGTGAGGCCGCCGTGGCCTATAAAGAGATGCCTTCTACACTGCTGACATTCTGGCTTATATTTAGTACTTTACAATTTTGCTTACTGTTCTGTGTGAGGCCGCCGTGGTCTTGTGGTTGCCACATTCGTCTTCTGATTGAGATGTCAAGGGTTGGAATCCAAGTCACGCTGCGGTTGGCCGTCCCTGTCTTTCGGATGAGACAGTAAAAACCGGGATCCTGTGTCGCAGTAGGTGACACACATTAAAGAATCCTCCCTGCTCTACAGTCAGAAGTATGCAAAGCATATACAAAATTTGTCGCCCTTCATCAGCATACGATGACCTCTCTGTACAAGTGAAAAGTTCTTGAGTTTGACTTTAAACAGCAATACAATACAAAACTATTTTGTATTTGTGTCTTGAGGTTGAGATTTCCAAGGGACCATTCAAAATTATAATCGAACGATAGACACTACCGTAACTAAAAGAGAGAGAGACAATACTCCAAATGATAACATACAATACGTACACTTATACGGTCCCCATTAAAACCGGAAGTGAGTTTAGGTGCTCCTGGCGGGCAAGAATGATTGGAAAAAGCTGCATAAAGATTTGTCCTCTGTCTCTTGGACAAGGGTAAACCTGTTGTTTTTGTGGTATTTGTGTTTGTAGAATTAATTAACATTAGAGCGAAGATCAAAAGAAAGGAATCTGAAGGACGATTTAAAAATACGTACAACTAACCAAATGCAAAGTAAACATAGTAGGGGTGCTTGATGATGTATATACAAAGGAAAATTAGGTAGGGACAATAACTAATAATACATTTTGGAGGAGTCTGGAAGAAATGAATTGTAAGTTTTGATTACAGAAATTTTAACAAAATTCTATCATTGATGAGACGTTTCTGAGTGTCGGTTATAAGGAATTTAACATAGTTCAATACGATTAACAATAAAGAAATCCCAATAAATAGAAATTTATTGTATAATCGGTTACTTGAATGATAATTACCGGGTTGTCTCCCCCTCTCCCTGGAGATTCGTTAATAGGTTTATACATTATCAATATTCCCTACGATTGTTTTATGAAATGAGCTAACGTACAAGTCTAGTCCCTTAGCTTACAGCTGATATAGATTCTCTCATATGTATTGTTCCGACCACACAGTTAAATTATTGATAGACGTGTAATTGTCACGGATACTTCAAGGTTTTTGGGCATCAACTGTAATCTAAATAATAAGGTACTCCCCCATTCCCATGGATTCTCATCTAGTATTGATTGTAGCGTGATAGTTCATTGACACTCCTAAAACTGTCAATTTTTATTTGGCTCATCATCTTTTATTGCCATTTTCAGCAGTATATCTGTTACATAATTGCAGTGTCCAGATAATGAGGGACAAAAACTTGCTTGTATGTTTCTTGTCGCTGTCTTTTTGTCGAAATGTTCTTGAACGTTCCACTCGAGAATCTTCCACTTATAATGATACGTTACCAAATACCAAGTGAAGAGAAAAGATTAAAACGTTCGCCTGACATGTTCGGCACTTACGGTCAGTGAACAGACAGGGTTCTCTGACGTGTAGAACACTTCTGTGACACGGGACCTAATTGTCTCACCGGGAGAATAGGAAAAGTCAGTTGCCTCAGTCGAGCGGCTGCATACCCACCAAGATCTGAAAGCAAACATACTGCCACAGAGGCATGACAGCTATATGTTCGTTTGTCTGCTCTAGCTGCTATTGTGACGTTAATTAATTTATCCAATATTACTTTTTTTAATCACCTGCATATGGAGTTTATCCCCCTCAACTGATTCGAACGCAAGTGCTTATCAAATCAGTTTTTAAACCGAAACAGGCTACTGAGTTGTAAATAGTATGGCGTAATAACGGTCAAGTTTACCAGTGCAACCTTCCAATGGGTCGAATGCTGGCTGTCGTGTTCCATATCAACTGTTAGACCCTTCCTACACTCTGATTTTGCGTACGGATAACTCCGTTTCTCAGATACAGATATAGGGCTTACGGCAGGCATGACCGGTCAGCAGAGAATGCTTACCCTTCTTATATGCACCTGATCCCACCTCTGGTATGTCCAGGGGTCCGTGTTTGTCCAGGTCTGTACTTAATATATCTTTTATGAATAATGAGAATTATCACTGATCGTGATCTGTACCTTTTCAAATGTAAACATAGGAATCTTCTGAGTCGTTAGTCATATCTAACCAGTGACGACTGATTATGTCTCAGAGAGAGAGAGAGAGAGAGAGAGAGAGAGAGAGAGAGAGAGGTGGGGGTGGCGTCCATGGTCCGTGTCTCCACTGCGGCATAACTGGTGCCCATCGGATGAGACAGCAGAAACCCCGAGGTTCATTATCACAATGAGACATGGCACGATAAGTATCTCTCTTCGCTCAGTGTCTAGTATAGGCAAATATTTGCCCACCTTTATCACTTTTTTGTGACGTCCTCATATTCCGGAAATATTCTCGAGTGGGACGTTAAACCGTAGGAAGAAAACTGACGAACACCATTGTTTTGAAACACAATGGCTCTGTTCCGACAGTTACAAGAACACTGACAGGTAGCCTAACAATGCTGCAATTTCTACAATTCAGCTAAAACGTGTCAGAAGTCTGTATTTGAACTATAACTTTGTCAATTGTGCTTTGTGCCATCATCTTTGCCTTCAGACATTCCATGGACTTATCTATAGGAACAATGTACTAATCAGCATCTCTTTAACTCTATGATTTGTGAATGAACAAACGCAGCCGTATAATTTGGCTGTGATTATTCCCACGTTACTGATTTCAGCATTTTTGCATCCCTCGCGCGGATAGTTAATAAGAAGGTAATCCCGCTCCAGCAGGAAAAGACACATTTGTCAATTGATTACTGGGACCATCATATCAGCCTACGCGCATCTCATTCAAATCAAATTCTTTTGTTCTGGAAATATAAGATTTGATAAATAAATCGAAATTAGAGCAGCAATTCGGATTATGTTTAAGATCTTCGGATCAGCTTTTGTTAATTACAAAGGCCACGTATAGATAGAAATGATATTAGGAAGGCTATTACTATTCCCGCCCCTTTGATAGACGGGTAATATGTCACGTAACTTGTTTACAATCCAAAATCGTGATTAACCACTGGATATTAGCTCTGATTGATACAGAAGTAAGGGCATTAATTTGCCTGGAGGTTAAGGGTTTATTTAAGATGTTTTCTTTATTAACATAGACTTTAAATCGTCTACGAGGTGCGTAAGCGGATGAAGACCCAATGACGTTTTAAAAACTTTTGCTGTGGAACTAGGCGTGCATTTCTGTTTCAACATTTTATCTCACGTGAATCACAAGTGCTCTTATTACCAATATGAATTATTAAACAATTTATAACATTATTTTTAAAAACATCCATTTTGAATAGTCAAATTATATTGTTGGAAGTTTTTTTTTCATAGAATGAGCACAATATGGCATATCTAGAAACCAATGTCTTAAGATATCCAGTTATGAGTCGAAAGATTTTCTGTGACCCTGGTGTCGACGTGTGGGTGTCATTGTTGTAGGAGGAAACCGGAGTACTCGGAGAAAATCCACGTATCCGAATGGCGACCGCCAAACCATCTCACATTCTCTCCAGGCAGATCCTAGGGTCGTGCACCTGACACATTGGTGAGAAGCGAGTGCACTTCCCACTACGCTACTTCGACACCAAAGGAGAGTGAAGAGTCAAATAGAATAAATAGCAATATTGAGCGTAGGAGAATATACATGATGCTAATTTTAGATTCTGTATTATTAATCCTGTAATCAGCGTGAGGCTGCTTTAGTCTAGTGGTCAGCGTGAGGCTGCCTTAGTCTAGTGGTCAGCGTGAGGCTGCCTTAGTCTAGTGGTCAGCGTGAGGCTGCCTTAGTCTAGTGGTCAGCGTGAGGCGCCTTAGTCTAGTGGTCAGCGTGAGGCTGCCTTAGTCTAGTGGTCAGCGTGAGGCGCCTTAGACTAGTGGTCAGCGTGAGGCTGCCTTAGTCTAGTGGTCAGCGTGAGACTGCCTCAGTCTAGTGGTCAGCGTGATACTGCCTTAGTCTAGTGGTCAGCGTGAGGCTGCCTTAGTCGTGTGGTCAGCGTGAAGCTGCCTTAGTCTAGTGGTCAGCGTGAGGCTGTCTTAGACTAGTGGTCAGCATGAGGCTGCCTTAGTCTAGTGGTCAGCGTGAGGCTGCCTAAGACTAGTTGTCAGCATGAGGCTGCCTTAGTCTAGTGGTCAGCATAAGGCTGCCTTAGACTAGTGGTCAGCGTGAGGCTGCCTAAGACTAGTGGTCAGCGTGAGGCTGCCTAAGACTAGTTGTCAGCATGAGGCTGCCTTAGTCTAGTGGTCAGCGTGAGGCTGCCTTAGACTAGTGGTCAGCATGAGGCTGCCTTAGTCTAGTGGTCAGCGTGAGGATGCCTAAGACTAGTTGTCATCATGAGGCTGTCTTAGACTAGTGGTCAGCGTAAGGCTGCCTTAGACTAGTGGTCAGCATGAGGCTGCCTTAGTCTAGTGGTCAGCGTGAGGCTGCCTTAGTCTAGTGGTCAGCGTGTGGCTGCCTTAGTTTAGTGTTCAGCGTGAGGCTGCCTAAGTCTAGTGTTCAGCTTGAGGCTGCCATAGTCTAGTGTTCAGCGTGAAGCTGCCTTAGTCTAGTAGTCAGCGTGAGGCTGCCTTAGACTAGTGGTCAGCGTGAGGCTGCCTTAATCTAGTGGTCAGTGTGAAGCTGTCTTAGTCTAGTGGTCAGCGTGTTCCCCTTCTGATCAGGAGGTTGTTGGATCGAATCCGAGCCGAGCCTCGGTTAGCTGTCGCTGTTCTTTGGATGAGACAGTAAAACTCGATGTCCTTTGTCTCAGTAGGTATCGGCATAATGCTGAAGCCCTTGGTACGAATCTTGACTCAATGGGTTTGTAAAAGTCATCAATAATCTGTTTCATAACAGGGTAACCCTTAAGAGAATGTCAATGTTTTGATTGGCAGGGTTAGGGTTAGGGTTTGGGTTAACCCTGAATGTCAATGGTTTTGATTGGCTGAATCGATTGAATCATAATTTGTGCATTTTTAAAATACCTATTTGGTTAATACCTTCTCACTGAAATAAAAGAATTAGGATCTATAATCGGATAAGTCATATACGTTTTGTAAATTTGAGAAATGTGATAAAGCAGCGAATGCACGTAATCTGAGGTTTTGTGCGTCCAGAGCCGATATTCTTTTATAAGTCTTAAGAAAGTGGCTTTTACGTCATGGGAGTCATGAGGTGATAAATCACAACTGCCATATGGGTAAATTTTCATAGATTAAGACTGACTTATGCATTACTTTCTTTTATTTTTGTGATTTTTCTTCAAATGTCAAACGTTTAATCCTATCATTTTTGTCAATGTGTGAAAAGTGTGAAATTTCGCGTGTGCATGAAATACAGAATATGTTTTATCGTCCGAAATTAACATTTTAGCCTAATTGAAAGAATATGGGAAGAGCCAGTTGTTGGGGAGGTGAAATAAAGAAAATAACATTTTACAAATGACCTCATCCTCTAGGTATAGCTTAAATATGGAAAACCCAAATTACACGCACTATTCTGATTGAAATTGGAAAATAAATGAAAGTAGGATGAAAAACCGATGTTTATTCCGGATTTTAAACGCTTCAACGTAGTACATACAAAACCTGGAAAATCAAATTAGAATGAAAAATAATAAACAAAATTCTACGTAACAACGGAAGTGAACACTGAATAAGAAATGAGATCTTGTGGCCGGAAGAGTCTGCAGCTCGTGCTGAAGTTCTTCGAGTTTTAATGAAATATGACAAAAATTGGGAATTTTTTTAACATATATATCAACATATCGAATTATTGGGTTGTTTGTATTGTTTTAATGTCCCACTCAAGAATCTTTCTTATACCGATGAGGGCTTTAAATATGACCAATTCTAGGGACATATAACTATTGAATACTGAGGGTTCTGTAAACATCCAACACCTATGTACAGTGATACGGAATCTCCAGTGTGACGACAGAAATGTCCACATATGCGGATTCGAGCTTCCGACCTCTAGTTCAGAGGGGCGAGCACGCTTATAACGATGACCCTCAAAAGAAAGCGGTTTATCCCACTGGGCATGACTAAAGGTGTCCGGAAAGACATTTAAGTGTTTTCTTTCGGAGAGACGGCACGTGTTCGTGCACGTGTCCGGAGAGGCAGCTTAGTGTGTTCTTCCGGAGAGATAGCTAAGTATGTTCTTCCGGAGAGACAGCCACGTTTCTTCTTTCGGAGAGACAGCTAAGTGTGTTCTTCCAGAGAGACAGCTAAGCGTGTTCTTCAGGAGAGATAGGTAAGTGTGTTCTTCCGGAGAGAAAGCTAAGTATGTTCTTCAGGAGAGATAGGTAAGTGTGTTCTTCCGGAGAGACAGCTACGTGTGTTCTTCAGGAGAGATACCTAAGTGTGTTCATCCGGAAAGACAGCTACGTGTGTTCTTCAGGAGATATAGCTAAGTGTGTTCTTCCGGAGATACATTAAGTGTGTTCTTCAGGAGAGATAGCTAAGTGTGTTCTTCCGGAGAGACAGCTACGTGTGTTCTTCAGGAGAGATAGCTAAGTGTGTTCATCCGGAGAGACAGCTACGTATGTTCTTCAGGAGAGACAGCTTAGTGTGTTCTTCCGGAGAGACAGCTACGTATGTTCTTCAGGAGATATAGCTAAGTGTGTTCTTTCGGAGAGAAAGCTACGCATGTTCGTCCGGAGAGACAGGTAAGTGTGCTACTCTCGAGAGAAAGCTACGCGTGCCCGTCCGGCGAGACATCTACGTGTGTTCGTCTGATGAGACAGATGCGTTTATTTTTTTCTGAGAGACAGCCTTGTGTGTTCGTCCGGAGAGACAGTTACATGTGTTCTTCCGGAGAGACAGCTAATTGTTTTTGCAAACATCAATTGAAAAAATTCAATGAAAGCTCAAGAGTTTGGCGAAAGTAACCATAATACGCTGTTGCAAGTGTAAGATAAATTATGTTATCCTAATAAAATACTTTTAGAATAAAACAATTGAAGAAAAATAAAATTCTATTATATTTTGAATTTATTTTTGCTAGGTCTTTAACCAGTGCGTTTACTAGCACTTCATGTACTCATTTAACCGCAACCGCAAATTCAGGACCAGTAAATTAAATGGCGGGTCCATGTGACTACAGCTACATAAAACAAATTACTGAAAAGATAAAAGTCTTAACATTGACAGAAAATAGGGTCATAAACTTACGGAAATAATTCCTATTTTCGTTATATCCTTATGAAGGAACAAAAACAGACAAATGACGTCATTCTGTGAAAATGAACCAAACAGTTAGCATGATCACGAGTTTGATAAATAAATGTGCTTTACATTTAATCATGTATTACAATAAGATATCGAGCCCAAGGGTAAGGCTATCACTTTACAATAAATGACAAAATAATGAAACAGAGAACTAACACAGGTACTGAGGCAAATGTCTGGCGTCTCACCGTGAAATTAATTCCTTGAAGAGGGACAAAGAATAATTCTACAGAAAAGAAACATTTATATCATTTTTACCTTTGAGAGTTTCTTGTCAAACTTCTGCACTTATCTCCGCAATCAAATGATGCGATAATGATTTGCTTTTGGGAAGATAGCAGCAAATACATGACAATGTCACGTCTGGGCTCTATGGAGTTTACGTTAATTCCATAAGTGATAAATGACACATGAACCAGACATTTAGTAGATACCCGAGAGTAGTGGAGTAAAACGTCTCGTACTACGAAGTTCAAAGATAATGTCGTGTAATGTAAGGACTTTTCTAGACGTCAGGGAACTACCATTGATATAGAACGTGTTTAGTTTGAATATTATTGTTTATCATATATTATCAAACCTTAATTTGGACAAGGAAATAATCGTAAGACCAAAGAAAACATTTCACCCGAATTTTTAGAATTATCATAAAATAAAATCGAAGAAACACCAAAGGAAATTCGTAAATCGAAAAGATAATTAACATGACAAGTTGGAAATCACAACGGTCTTAACATAGAAAACCATTGCAAATACCTAGCAGGATGGGACCAGGGAACCGGATGGAGTAGCTTCCTCTGTTGATTATTTTATTTTCAGATCAAAATGAACGTTTTATTTCAGTTGAAAGGAACGGAATTATTGACCTTTTTTAACAAAAAGCTAGTCTCCCTTTTGAAATGTTATCATATAGCTTTGGATTTTGACATTTTGCTCCTTTGATAGAATTTTACATCATGTTGTCTAGTATTACTTGTATCAGAGATATCTCGCTTTACTCCCGGGTAGAAGCATCCTTTTTCGATTGTAAGCTGGCACCGTCTCTCAAATTACAATTATTGATAGATTGTAAACCTGGACCCAGTGCAATAGAACTTTTCTCAGACAAGTTAAACGTTTTAGTAAACTATAGGATTTTACTCAAACGTAGAGCATTTTCTCAATTTGACTAACGTTGAGGGTCTTAAACAAGTTCTTTGACAAATCTCTTGACAAAAAAGTGAGAAAATTGTAAATATTGTCCGTAATAGACTCAGCAGTCAAAACGCCCGCTTTCTACAGATCACCTAAGTTAAAATATACGCTATCGGCAAGGCCTCCCTCATCCTTCAATTTTTCTTGGCACATTTGACCCTCTGTTTTTTTTATTCGATCTATTTTCTTCTCTTACTTTTTACAAATTTCTCTTGAATTGCTCCCATGTCATGTATTATATGTTAACGAGTTCAGCGGACAATATGGCGATAAGAAATGTTTACAACTAACCAGACATGACAAAAGAGTTCCACAGAAGATACGATTGGCCCATCACGTAATTTTTAATAACTGTTGCAATGCGTCTCAGTTGAGAATTTTTTTTTCGTTTATTTGTTCACTGTATTCAGCCTTTTCCTCAACTGAGTTTATTCTAAGGTGTTAAAATAATAATTTCTGTGTTTATGTTTCTGGACCCAGAGCAGGGAGACATTTTGATTCAGTGTACAGTATTTTCATCTTCAAATTTGCTGCTTATTCCAAGCAAATGGAATTGTTCTTTGTAGCGAAAACTTGTTGTTGCAATACACCCAGAGAGTCTTCCCATTACGAGTCACGTGGAATGCGTACACTTCTTAATCCTAAAGTAGTGTCGACGATAGACTTGATCTTTTATAAAAGTAGTGCAAAAAAGCTGTATGTTTGGAACATTTCACGACCGTTGAATAAAAAACAAGGTATAATAAAATTGTCGGCTGTAAATACTTTAGAGGACTTTGACAAAACATCGCGCTACTTTTTTTTTGTCTAACGATGTTATAGTCACGAGTGCAAAAATCAGAAAAAAGTGCTGTGAAAAAAAAATGTCGCTGAAGACTCATATTCACAAATTCTGTACATGAAACGAAAACTTGATTGATATAAGTAAGGTAATCCTTCTTTCGAAAGACCACCAATAGAACGTATTATTAGATAATATTTGTCCTTTGTGATCAAGATGTAAACTGCTGTTCTTCTGTAAATAGTTGGATTTCAATAAAGTGTTATTCTAAATTTCATGCATCACTATCTGTGGAAATACGACACTTTACTTAGCTGTTGAGAGCCGCCGTGACCTGGTGGTTGCCTTGTACGTCTTCTGGTCAAGAGGTCCAGGGTTCGAATCCGAGCCGAGGTGCGACTGTCTGTCCCTGTCTTAGGATGAGGCAGTAAAAATTGAGGTCCCATGTCACAGTAGGTGTAGGCACGTTAAAGACCCCCTACTCTGCGGTCATAAGTGCCGAACATAGAGGTAAAATTTGTTGCCCTTCGCCGGCACATGTTGACGTCTTCATATAAGTGAAAAATTCTTGAGTGGTTTGTGGTGGTTAAAACAACATTTACTTTGGTGTTGTCATCAATACTTCAGTATCAAAAAGTATATCATGTCGAAATGAGCTACAATGTGTGCGAAATGGTATTACAAGTATAAGCAAGTCACGCTTAGATGGAGGTGCAATGTTGGGATATAAGATTATAAAATTAGAGGTCAAATATATGAGGATCACATATCAAGGTCATCTGCTCTTTATTTTATCAAATTACATGCCTGTATATATTTGGTAAGTTTATTTCGATTGGCCATGATTAGATGTATTGATGGTGTCATTTTGTGGTAGTATAATTGGTGTTAAATGAAAATTAAAGGTGAAGCGATCAATATAAAAAAGACTGTCACTGATGAATAACAGAACTTATGTATTAAGAACGTTTGTCCACTTCAGGGCACATTCCGTATATGAGCATGCTAGCAATTACATTGAATTGTGGATATAACATATAAGGTCTAAATGGTGATTTCAACAAGGGTTTTATATACATGTATATCAAACACTCGATAAATCGAATTCATTTGAATGGACCGATGGTATTTCAATTTATCATTGTCAACCAAAAGTCGAACAAAATGTGGCCTTATTTCTCATGGTTATAACGTTTTGGGAACCATTAATCTGTGTAAGTCAGAGGTGAGCAACACTTTCAATAGTTGTTCGTCATATTTTAAGAATATATAGCTTACTAAGAATTTGAAATTTGAAATTAATTTGTGATTTAACTCCTGACTCTAATCACTTCGAGAGTTGTACGGTCGTAATCACGACCTGGTTGACCGTTCCGATATCTCAGTTTTGTGCCGCCTTTGTCTTGTGGTTAGCATGTTCGTCTTCTGATGGAGAGGTCCGGGGTTTGAATCCAAGCCATACTGTCATTGATGACTAAAAAAATTCTTTGTGTTAATGTTGCTAAAATTCTACAATCTTCTTTAAACTCGATTAATTCTACTTTGAACGGTCCAGGGAAATCGGTGTAGCCTTTCGGCCTTTTTGTTTATCCTCCATTTCAAGTGATAGCATTACGCATAACAGTCAGGACCAAAGAAACAAATTAAATTCTAAGTTATAATACATTCTTCATGTTATTTTCCTACGAGTGCCGAAAGATAAACAGTCGAACCTCACCAATCCCGTCGCCAATAATCCCGATACTTAACATTTCGGACGAAATTTCTAGGGAACAAATTTTCAAATTGCTTTGGCCATCATGGCAGGTACATTTCAGTAATCCGAATTCTTAATTCATCCGCACAATTTGCTTGGGAACGAAATTGTCCGTATGAATGACGTCCCTCTGTATTCTCTTTAAGCATTCGGAAATATAAAGAAACAAAGAAAATATATCTTTGAATGTTTGCTGACATTTCATGATGTAATCTCTGATTTATGACAATCTATATGCTTTGGTGTTAATCAAAGTGTAATAAATGAAGGTCACGCGTGGAGGAAAAATATCTTATTTGGAAAATATTACTATTATGAATTTATCAATACCCTGATTTGTAAAAGGCGACACGCGTCCTGTTTTGACGACCGTTTATGAACCAATCAAATACAATCTGATGGGATCTCACGTGCTTAAGGATGAGCATTACAATACTTCACAAAAACAATAACATAATATTAAATATAAGATATGATTTTTATATGCAATAGCTCATTGACTTGACAGAAGTGTTGTGGTTTTAAATAATACTTTTGAGCCAAAAAATATGAAAGAGTTCATATCAGAGCAGGCAGTAATGCATAATGATCGGCTCCCCTCCATGTCCCTGTCAATCCACGTGTTTGTGTCTCCAGTACAATTGAATTCATATTTATCAGTTATATTAAAACAATGGTATTTGATGGAGCAGATTAAATCGATATTGCATTTTGATTCAATCAACAATTCCAAATGATGATATCATTTTAATTTGAAATGTGTCAGATGTAAATAGAAGACAGCAGGTACACTAGAATGATGTATTGCACGCCTAAAGCCACTAACACCTTCATGTGATAACGAGGCCCTTTAAATCTAAGGTTATTAAAGCATTTGTCACCCAGTACAAAAATGTAATTAATGTAATTAGTCTGATATTTCCATGTCTTCTAAATGTCAATTATCGCCGTCTCATTTTTACTTGTCGTAATTACTAGATTTCTGGAAGCAATAGCAAAAAATATTTCCATGTATTTGATGTTGATTTCTTGAACAAAAATCAGATTGATTGGGTCATTACAAAGGCCGTATTTGTGTATAACATAGAAAACCGAATAATTGTGAAAATATTTGAGACACTTAAATTGTTTATCATCTATTTTACTATAAATGTCAAATACGATTATAGTGTCTAATAATGGGTCGTATTTTCTTGTTTTCATCGCTAGAAAAGGTCGAATTCAAATAAACAAAATATTTCCAAAAATAGGAAAAGGGACTCTTTTCATTAAAGCAAGAATCTGGTTGTAATCTGAGGTATTTGAGTATAATATCGTACCAGCAAGATCAAAAATGCGTCTGTAGTAATGTAAGGGTAGAAGACACACCAGAAATAGAAAAGCTGACAAACTAAGAATTATGTTCTTCCTGTCAATTATCTTTGTACGGGCGATATGAACGTCACTTTTGTATTTATTCGTGCTAATTAACAAAAAAGGACGGGAGGTTTGAATTTTTTCGTTGTTTTGTAATGACAACTATTACTGGAATGCTTCTCCTTTAAACAAAACGATGCGGAGGAAACAATTGCAGCAACGTGTTTTTAAGGTGATGATCTCTAGACGATATCGTCTCAAAGTCACCCATAGTCCCAGCATACTTGTATATCCCAATCTGCATCCGATGATGACTTCCGCAGCAAACAAGTTGATGGGTCAAGTATAGAGGTCAAGGGATATTTATTTAATTGCAGTATTGAGTGCATGTTTTCCCCCATTGTAGTCTTTTTGGGGGTTCCCTTTCACCTCAAAAGAAGAAAAAAAAATCGGAAAACAACAAATACAATACATAAAACAAACAAACAAAACAAAATAAAAAAAAAAACAAACAAAAAAAAAAAAAACAAACAAACAAAAAAAAAAAAAAACAACAAACAAACAAAAATAAAGTTTAAAAAAAACCAAGTAAACAAATACCCCCAAATAAAAATAAAAACAGTAAAACAAAAGACGATGTCCATATCATTAGATTGTCGACGGCAAACAAGTTACAATACATTTGTATCTCTTCCATGACATCTGGATGATAGTTAGTTGCTATGAAAGGCAAGTCAGCTCTTGATATGAGTTTTCTGTTGTATTGACTTAATGGCAGCAATAAGTTAGATATAAACCCTTTATGGAATCGAACAATATTAGCCTATCAAAGTAGCAAGAAAGTAAGTACAAGCAAGGATGAAAACTGGCATTTAAAATAGGTCAGACCTTGAACCGTATGTATCGACACACGCTTGCAGATAAAATGGAACATAAACGGTATTTAAAGACAATCTATTGAAGATATGTCACATGAAATCGAAATAGAAACAAGTAAGCCATTCTAGAATAGATTCTCACTCATTACTTCCGGCTAAAAGGAACTTTATCAACTTAAACAATCGACATATCCCCAGAGTATCAAAGATCTAAATACCTAAGTCGTCGGAAATTGAATACATTGGAAGTGGCAACAGATATACTTCATGTAGCAAACTGAATCCCCCTGTGTACTTGCCCAACAAAAATTGCTCCGATTGACTTTCTTACATTAATTAGACCACTTGAATTTCAAGACCATTTAATAGTAACGGCTAAAACCTGGTATCACATATTGATCTTTTAGGAAGGCAATATTTTATTCAGGAAATTATAGATCATCTCTTCAATTCAGTCCTGGATATTTCGTCATTGAATGCTGAGAAATAGATATTTAACGTCTGTGTTTTGCAATACAACTAAAAATCCGTCGCTGGTTTGAATTAAGAACATTTGCTCCAAAAATAACCCTAAAGTTACAATAATTGGTAGAGATATATGATTGAAATCTTCCAGCTAAATATAGTGGCATGGGTTCGGCCACTTATAATATTTAGGATCGTTCGTTTTATTTTTTGTTAATGTCTCTATTATTTTTTACTCGATCTAAAAATTGTTAGTACCAGGGCTAGGTACCATAAATCTTAAGATTTTACTTAAGTCTGAGAATTTTCTCAACGCCCGCTTCTCAACCAATCAGAATTCAATATTTACGGAGTTGAGAAAATTCTCAGAGCTAAGTAAATTCTTAAGAATTATGGTGCCAAGTACTGGTATTCATTATTCCCTGAAACAATATGTAAATCCAGGAGCGCAAGTCAAACACGGACCTCTGAAGATCTGGAGGTGAGATCGAGGCCCGAAGTCACCAACTTGAGTAAAAACAAAAAGACTCAACATTGTAACGCTCATGTGCCTGTTTGAATATCAATCAATATTTATTTTCATTATAATAGATAAACTTACTTCAATATATTTTTTTATTATAAGATTGGAAACTTGAATTGATTTGTGATTTTCAGTCAGTAATATTGAAAAAAAGATGTTGACTATAGTACTCAGGTTTTGAGTATGTGATCAAATTGTTCGTAAAATACGTAAAAAAAAGACAAAAAAGTTATACTTATTTGATTAGTATATGTTATAAATAGACACGTTGAAATGCATCTAATAATATGTTAATATGCATTTATTTCATATTTGAGGAAAACACTTTATAATAAGTGTTGAGTTGAAGCTGTTGTTTTATGACTTTGAGCCTAGATGCCAAAGAAGAGCAAACCATGCTAGAATGTGGGAAAGCGATTTAACTACCAGTATTAAAAATACAACGTTATACTTAATAATAATAATAATAATAATAATAATAATGATGATAAAAATAATAATTTTACACTAACAAAACTGGGAAAATAGAGCAGAATAATCGCGTAATAACAGATTCATAGGAACGAAAGAAAGAGAGAGACTTGAAAGCGAAGTGAGATCAGGTATGTAGGAAGAGTCTGCGTGTACTTCCTGGTCACTAGCTTACTAGCAGTAATCGTCACTTTACTGAACTACCATTGTCGAACACATGACTACATTTAGTGGAACCTAGGTATATTGAAACCATAGAGCAATGAATTTTTCTTTCAAATAATTAGGGTTTCAAAATAAACACCGGGTTAAACGAGTAATAAAGACATATAGCCGGGGAATGAAGAGGATTTCAAATTCAGCCCGATTTCAATTTATCCGAATTCAATATACGTGGGTTCCACTGTACTTCATAAATAATATAACAGATTTCTAAAATATTACTGTAACAGATAGATTGCAGAAGTTTTCATCTTATATGGTATAAGTTAGTATCGTATTTAGCACCTTGTTATTACATTCGTCATTGACATATTAGATCTGAGGATAATGGAACTTCATAGGTATTTTATTTCTACCATAATTAATGTATAACTTCAGCATGTTACTTGCGTTACATAAGTTAACAGTAATATCAGGTAGTGGCTTATGCAATATATAGTTCAATATGACACTAAAACTACGTAGGTAATGTCCTACTTACATATCAGGACAAATGCTTTATTTAAGGTTTCTGTAGTTGTTTTGAACAATTAGAGTTTTTGGTAGAATACCAAATAAAGGTTAAACCTTTACCTTTATTTTTATTCTACCCCAACTCCAAATGTTCTTAACAACTGCAGAAACCTTAAACAATATATATATTTAACTTCGATGAACCGAACATCAATTACTCGAATTTCTCACTGTGTCGCACTTATCTATGAAAGTCCAAAATTATACCCATATATATATTTTTTTATTAAAATACTATGACTATACTCAATTATTCATGGGTCGATTTTCCGGTTAGCTCGAATATATGTGTCGGTCCGTTTGCGATAATAACAAAGAAAATCAATACAAATTAATTGAATTTTTACCTTACGAGAGTATTGTTGATATTATAT
>JACSZP010015532.1:4243-16173 GCA_016161895.1 Pinna nobilis | reverse complement strand
AGGCAAAATTTGTCGCCCTTCACCGGCATATGGTGATGTCTCCATATGTGTGAAAGATTCTTGAGTAGGACATTAAACAACATCAACAACTTAGAATCTGTAACTAGATCATGTGCAATATGTAACCTTACCAAATTAACCCTTTCACCCCTAAGTATCAAAGTAGTATGCTCTTTTCTATTGTGTTGGACCAGTCCATTACGGTCTGCAGTGGTGAAAGGGTTAAGACTCTAATGCAATAATAAGCAATTTGAGCAATTCCTCCATTACCTGTCATGTTTTGATAATCTCTCAGCCCCTCTCTTACATGTGTCTCTAAATGAATAGTGAACAAATAGGAGAACAGTTATAACTCAGCCAGAAGCCAGGATTAAAGTCTTCAACTTCTTGAACCTTCAGGCACTTATACTGTCTTGTAGACCTTATTAGATCTACTTTAAACTGTAGGTAAATTGATACCTATAAATACCTTTCATCACTCTAACACTTTTTTTTACGCAGGTTGCAGAAATCACAAGTGTCCATACTGTACATACACAGCTGCGACTAGCAGTAATCTGAAACGACACATCAACATACATAAGGATGTACGAGACTATCACTGTGCCATCTGCGGACAGACATTCCGACAAAAAATCCATCTGGAGAGACATATCAAGTATAAACATGAGGTAAGTCAAGTGATGTCTGTGGTCATTGATTTATCCCATTATAGCTGATGTTAACATGCAGTGTCTTAGTACGTAGGAGACCTTCTGAGTTCTGCACTTTTAATCAGAACGCTCTACATCTCTGACCCACAACTGACTTCTGTCAATTTTCGTGTAAGAGAAAGTTTCCACTTGGCGTGTAGGTCTCTCCCCAACCAGTAAAATATGTTTGCCACTATATTACTGGAGATGATCAAACATGCGGTAAAACTCAATCAAAGGAAAAGAAATGGATAAATGAACCTTTCGAGATCAATGTTTTCTGTAAAGAAAAACTGTTTCTTTTCAGAATTTCAATATTCTTCGTGAGTGAAATTTGGTCATAGCAGTCTTTGACTCACCCTTAACTTCTTGCTTTCAAAGCTAGGTTGTTGCCAAACCCAAGTTTACCTGACTACAGGAGACAGAAAAATTTATTGCCATTTAATAAGTTGGCACTAGTCTATAGTTTCCTCACACTTTGCCCAATGTAGCCTAGATAATAAGAATGGAGATTATTGGAAAGCCCTCACATATGCATACAGTGAAGTCCACTTATATTGAAATCCTGCTCAATTTTAAATGATTAATTTTCTGCTAAATCACTTTATTACTGTTTTAATCCAATTATTTTGAAAACCCTTCTTTTTCAATATACCAGTGTCTGCGTTTGATTATATTACATGAACACCTATCAAGTTTGTTACATGTTTTTATGTTCACTTTTCTACATGCACTACCAAACTATCAATATCATTCATATTTTCCAGGAAAAACAGGTCAAATGTCCATTGTGTGACTATATGTGTGCAAATGAAAATCCAGACCTTAAAATTCACATAAAGCGAAGACATATACCTCAGGATATGAGTGATGGAAACATACGAGCCTTCACCTGTGATGAGTGTGGCTTAATAACCGTCAGCAAAAAAGACCTGCGACAACACATGAAATTCCACAAGTCTGGTCCAGAATTAAAACTATTTTGTCAGCTTTGTAGTTTTGTAACTGACTGTGAAAGTCGACTAAGACGTCACATGCTGAGCCACACTAATGAGCGTCCATTTCAATGTGGGCTGTGTGATTATAGAGGCTCCCAGAAGGAGCATGTCCTACGTCA
Organism: Pinna nobilis; assembly: GCA_016161895.1. Taxonomy (NCBI): domain Eukaryota; kingdom Metazoa; phylum Mollusca; class Bivalvia; order Pterioida; family Pinnidae; genus Pinna; species Pinna nobilis. The sequence continues at coordinate 14,364 of JACSZP010015532.1, read as the reverse complement.
TATGCGTTCACAGCATCATATAGAGATTGAGAGGAAACATAAGAAAAATGATGAGGAAAACTCAGATGAGTCAGATTCAAGAGACGGTTATGAAAAGAAGAGTGAAAGGTCCGATTATACCAGTCAGGAGAAGATATTCGCATGTAATCACTGCTCCATGAAGTTTGCCAAATTGATCAATCTATACAAGCACCTACACGCGCAGCATAAAGATATACTTCCCGATGAGTCGAATGATGAGTTTCTCTGTGTGGTATGTGAATTCAAAACAACCAGCAAGAAGAATTTACTGGTGCACATGCGTAAACACAACATACAGGACCAAGTACCACCATCACATGTGTACTCTTGTGTGCTCTGTAGGTATATGAATCCTAAACGAAGAAATCTATTTCAGCACATGAAGAAAAAGCATGGGATAGAAATTGTGATGAAGGACGACGGATCTACCAGCTGCTTTGTAGCGGATAACGTTTCTGTCAGTGATGAATCTGTGCAGAACATTCTGACAGTGGGTGACATAGTCACAGCTACCACTGAGGAGCCACAACTTCAGATAGTCACTGACGAATCTGATATCAAGAAAGATAGGGCATCTTCAAATATGCAGAATGTGATTAGTATAGAGGAACTGGCCTACGCAGTGTCACATCCTCTGCCTAACACTAGCGGCAGTGTGGTTGTCGTAGAGAGGAGTGAGACTCAAAGTAAACCAACGATTGTACATGACGCTGCAGAAGCTATAGAGGGCCTACAGGCTCTGGCAGAGCAGCCGGGAATCTTACAGGAAGTTGTAGCTGATGACAACTTCCAGATCATAGAAGAAATCAAAACTTCCAAACCAACAGATGAGTCTTCTATGGAGACTGAAGTAATCACCATGGAAACCACTGCAGTTTTGGAGGATCTGTCTGATAAACAGGCTGAGAAAGAATCTAATATACAGCTGTCTCAGGAACAGTTAATGAGCCTATCAACTGGGGACTTTGTGGAAATCAACGGAGAAATGTATAAGGTAGAAATCAGTACTGAAGAAAACCAAGACGGCGTAACGACAGTGAGCCATGAAGCTGTCCTCCAAAGTGAGATGTCGGCATAGTTACTGATAAATGTGACTGATGGAGAAATGTACATTGTAATCAAACTGGTAGAATTGTCATGGTGATGGTAGTCAACTTGGTTACTGTCTAACAGAATAAAAAGTTTATATAAGACTGGACAATGTTGATGGACATACTGTATAACAGAGTGAGAAGTTAACATACAGTGTCAATAGAGATACTGTACAATGAAATAAGATTTGAATCTTATACTAGCCATATTGATACAGATTTTTACAGAGTTCAGGACTCCTGAAAATCTTTTTTAAGATTATTTACTTATAAAGGTGTTTTCACCGTACTAGATGAGATTAATTGAGAAATTTTGATTTAAAATAGTTAATGGAGGACTGTAAAAGGTTAGCACTCAGGAAAAACCAAGTAACTGGAAATACTGTTTTACCGAATGAAATACATGCATAGTGCACTGTTACTAAATGAGTTCAATGGATACTGCTACTCTACAGAATATGGCGTCTACGAATAAAAAGTGAAACGTTGATGCAGTGGTATATGAATTTAAGGGAGATGCACTCACAGTAGAAGCAAGCATATAGAAAATCAAAACGACTAAGTGATAGCTAAACAAAATGCTATCATAGCAGATGCATTTAAGTAAATAAAAGATCATAGGGAAGTTTTTCTTGCAACCATTGCAAATATAGTATTTTTGATAATCAAATAGCTGAAAGATTGCTGAGCATGGCTTAAAACAATATCAAATCTTCCATTGGTTACTGGGTATTACGAGATTGAAGCACGACAACCATAAAACATGTTTGACACAGTGATTAAAACACACAGTAACGTTTGCTGGCCCATGATGCTTCTTGGCAGAATGATCTGTCTGACCTGTAATGTCATTGTGACCTTAATTAAAGGTCATAAAGTCAAGGTCATCATGTTACTTTTACAACATGAGCGCTCATTGGTTCTCTAGAATTTTTTTGTTTTATCTTTCAGGCATGTATAATTTTGGTTTCATTTAAAGAGTCTAATTAATTTGAATAATGTGAGTGCATCACTCCAGCAAAGAAAGAAGTCATTTTACAATTTGTTTTCCTATTTTTGATAATGACATTTTATTAGGAGTTATGATAGTATTAGGTAAACTATTCTCCATATGTTATGAATTACCATGGTGTTGTTCAATTCATAAACAAGGCATGAATTTGTCAGCATAATGCTTGTTTTTGCATGACTTTCCATTAGAGATGAAAACAGCCTTCAGATGCATATGACATTAAATTCATATAAAGAAATCCATGATTGCTAGTCAGGGAATAGTTGCCAACTGTCTTTTGTATATACCTCAACAATATCTTTTTTGTTTGATTGGGAAAACTGTACATCAACTTTTGTATCATCTAAAAAATGTTTAAAAATTGTGTTTTAAGAAGATGAAATCATGCATAGCTGGCTACTGGTCAAAGAACCATATTAAGATGTTATCGCTATTTTGGCTGAGATAGACATTTTAAAATTGTTTCCCTTCCTTAGGACGCAATGCTAAATGAGAAGTAATGACCATCATATTTTTACAATTAGATCTTCTTAATTTGTATGTGAGATTACCTCATATTAGACACTGCTGATAATTTGAGTATTGACATTATTCATGTTACATCCATGTTAATAGCATGATGATGTCATATACATGTACCATGACAATGCCTTTTGTTGTTTCACCTGTCCATCAGCATATTTTTGCCCTTTCTTCTCTACAGCTACAACAGTTTCAATATAATTGACAATATTATAAGTACTGATATTTCCATTTCCATATAAGCATTTCCAAATACTATTTTTAAACTCCCCTATTTTGTTATATTGGCATTAAGCATTACTTTATTGTGATGTCATTATCACATCACCTACTTATGTGTAGCTAAGCCCCTTAGAGGTGATGTTTTCTTTTGATAAACAAGGGAGATAACCCTATTTAGAAAGTGGATTGGGTACACCTGTAGTGAAACTTGTATATTGCAACCTACGTGGTGACACAAGAAAACCGTGAAACAAGGAAGGGGGTCTTTATATGGAGATTGATTCGTACACAAATGGTACTACACATGTTTTGGGAATAGCAAAATATGTTCTTCATGACCAGGTAGTCCTTATATACAGGCAGTATCTATCATTTGGTTGATATTTACACATGCATGACCATGATAGTTGTCTCAATGGAAATGAACTTCTAGATATAGCCCTGATTTCACTTTTTTTCATTCATAGACCTGATTGTACTTTTTTCATTCATCGACTTGATTGTACTATTTTCAGTCATACTTTTATGGGAAATATTCACACCATTATGCGACGAGGATAATTCACGAATGTAATGATTTTATTGTAAATATCTTTTCACTGGTGTTGAAAATATAAATCTGTTAAAAATATAAGAGTTGTTGATTTTTGTTTCTGTTTCACTTTTTATAGTATTTACAAGATGGTAAATCTGAGCAGCAGTAAATGCGTCAATTTGATTAGTGCAATGGCAGCACACATGTAGAGTCTCATGTTATCACAATTGTTTATTGCTCACCTGGATGATTGAGCTAATTCCAAACCATCAGCTACAAATTTTGAACCATTAAAGATAAGGATTTGATGTTTTACAAATGGATTCCCCGTGATTAGGGTTCTCATTTAGGACCATGGCTTTTATCCACTGATTTAGGAATTTGACCGTCTTTAATGTAGCTCAGTAACACGTTCAACATATGGGCAAGATCAACCCTATTGTGGGTCACAGATTCCTCATCGAACTACATGAAGACAGTAAATGAAATGTAACAACATATCCCTTATGAATGCAATCTTCGATGGTCAAAGCTCTGACTGATTGGACATTTGATTCTCTGAAATTCTTCTATACCCTGTATGTACCAGACATCTCTTTTTTCTAACTAATTCAAAAGTTCATATGGGCTTTTGTCTAGGAGATATATTTATGTCTGATCACTATACAGAGAATCAGAAATACATAAATATTGGTGTCTCAGTTATGTTTCAAGGGGGGCCTCCATGGCCGAGTGGTTAGTGTGTTCGACTTCGAGCCGAGGGGTCCAAGGTTCGATTCCCGCAGCGCCACTCCGCGGTTGGCCATCCCTGTCTTTCGGATGAGACAGTAAAAACCGAGGTCCCGTGTCACAGTAGGTGTTGGCACTTTAAAGAACCCTCCCTGCTCTACTGCCAGCAGTGCAGAGCACAGGCAAAATTTGCCACCCTTCACCAGCACACGGTGATGTCTTCATATGAGTGAAATATTCATGAGTGGGACGTTAAACAAAAACGCAAAAACAACAACATGTTTCAAGGGATAAGACCCTGCTGTGTACATAAACCCTCTGCTGTTTCTCATTTTTTATGCACTTCATAAATAATCACAAATCAATAAATTCATATTTTTATTTAAAATTCAGAATAAAAAAATCATATCGATACAGATAACAAACTGAAAGTATTATGTACACTTCATAAAACTACAAAACTTGTTTAACAATTTGTGACTAGATGGTAATACAATTTCAATGCACTAAGTCGTGCGTACGTACCTGTATACAGTCACAAAGTAAGCAATTTATGTCACATCTGAGCTTGGCAGCATAAAACTTAAGAATTCACTTCTATCTGAGAATTTTCCCAACTCCAGCTTCTCAGTGAATCAGAAATCAACATTACCTGGAGTTGAGTAAATTCTCATTTAAGTAAATTCTCAAGTTTTATAGCACCAAGACGTAATTTCATCATTCACTGTGAAAGGCTATGGATTATGTCTCATGTTCATACTAACTGAACAAGCATAAAATGTACAATGCTTGACATCGATACTTTTGTATAAATTCTTCAAATAAAAAATGTCTTGGACAAAGCGGGCTGAATTACATGATACCAATAAAAGTTAAGATGAAAATATAGTAGGTGGAGGTATTAGATAGATTCTCTTGGTTAGATGTTTTATTTGAACCCTTTTGATCATCTTGACCAGTAATTTGGTTGTAACTGCTTTAAATTAAGTTACGCTAATATTACTTTTACATTACTTTTTCCAGTATGAATAATCAAATTGCGCTTTAGTTGTTAATACTACTGTCTTTGTTAGTTTGTTCATTATCATTGCTTTAGCTTTATACCGAGTATAATAGTCAGTCAATATTTCAAAGGCAAATTATACATGTATAACATTGGGGCCTCCATGGCTGAAAGGTTAGGGCATTGCACTTTAAACCATTTATAATCTCCCACCTCCTGTCAAACAGGGATCCGTGCTCGCTGTAACCTTAATTGAGCATGTGAGAAAGTTTGCCAGTTTACTGGTGGATTAAGGCCTGTGGGCCTCTTCCTGGGTACATTTGTAAACAGGTTCTCTCCTCCATCAATAAAAGTAGCCACCATCATATTCCCAAAAGATTCTTGAATGCTCGTATAACAAACAAACAAAACAAAAAAATATGTGTAAAACTAAAACAAAGTGGATAACCCTGTGTTGGTGGAATGGCAATATTACTTCATAAAACAACTGGAATTATCAGCCAACACATGCAGACATCTCATTATACTCTTGATTATAAAATATGCGCATCAACATATTTTACCCACATATGAAAAAAAACTTTATGTAACAATATATGTGAAATTTGAACACTTACAACTGATAAAGGCAGTTGAACACTTTCTGAAAGCAAATGGTAAACTAGAAACAATGTGTTTTGTAAGACTCAAATGATGCACCATCTGCAGGTATATTCCCTGTTTGCAGCCGGTACAAAAAATGACTGAGTAGAATCACTGACTTTTGACAGCTTTCGTAAAAAATTCAAATCCTCAGGATGTACAATATTTCCATTATGTGTATACATGTATACACATCCAGCAAAATATGAAAGTTGTAATTCAAAAAGTAAGTATAGGAGGAGATCCACTTGTAACAAGACAAACCATGTCTCTATACTCAGACTAACAGTACAGTTACTAGTAATATTCTAGGAATATGCCAACCAGTAAGAAGGAAAACATGAGTGAAACAGATAGATGAGATGTGTTGCCACACAGGAGTTTAAAGGGATGTCACCCTGATGGAAGAGGGAAATGTACATCATATGTGTATCATAACAAGAACAGGATAACCTTTCAGGAACAGACCTACACATCGTCTGCTAATAGGAAAGAGAAAAAGTACATGACAGCAATTTTATCCTAACAGGGTGTGGAATATATAATTACCATACATGTACATACATCTGGTGACAAGAGAAAGGATAAGTACACTAGACGAACCTGAACAGAGACCGTCCAAGGGAAGGAGCAAAGAGGGTCACATATGACAGGTGGTCTCTTAATTCACTTAATTTATATAGGAAAAACCCATTTTGGGAACCACCTGTTTAGTTAAGACAGATTTTCCTTCAATTTATTGAGTCGCTATGGCAGGTTAGACCGTACATATCAAAGCAGAATGAGGGATATGCATAAGCTGTTGGTGGGACAAAGGATAAGTGTATTTTACAGTAAGTAACAGTCACAAGCTTAACAGACAGGTCTAGTATCTATGTGAGGATGCACAATATACAATGTGTACAGCATAGCAAATCTACAGGCACATCAGCCCTATAGACAAGTGTCAGGACATCAAACTTCCCGATATCATCATATGATATCACAAGAAATGTACATCTTTTTGTCAGTATCAGCTACAGTGAAGGGTATTAGACAAATATTCCTGAACAGGACAAAGACTATGTCTTGTTTAAGATGAGATGTGCACCAGTACCTGTATTGTCAGTTAGACATAAATAAATTACCTACTGATGACCTGCACACTGGCACATTGCCAGGAATGTAGATAATCATGTGATATTAAGAATGGATGACTTACATGAATGTCTTAACTTACTTATAGTTACTGGTATAGTATCAGGCCTGCAGATGCTTGTATTGCACTCTATAATGGATGATTTATTAAACAAAAACACAATATTTTCAAAAACCATGACTAGTACATACGGTAATTTTATGTTCTTTCTAGGGATTTTCATCATACTCATCGCAATATCATTACATTATACAATGTATCAATTGAATTACAAAGTAGGTTAAAAATATGCATACTCATGATTTTGTTCAACCTAAAAATTAGAAAAAAACAAGAAATACACATATGAAATATGAAAGCCCTGTCATGAACCATTCAGAAGTTATGTTTAACAATGTAAAGGTTTTTGCGGACAAACAAATGGACAGACCAAAAACTACAAGCCCCTGAAACTTTGTTTCTGGGGCATAATAAGTGAACACAAAACTCTTACTCATTAACTTACATGTATGTACAGAAAGATGATCTAATGTGCACATTCTAAATCATGTGATACAGTCTGCATAGTAAGTCACCCTGATGTTTTGATAATATCTTAACTAGACTAAATATGGATGCATTTAAATGACCATGATCAATTGTGACAACTTGCTATAAAACTCTGTTAAAAATCCAAGAAAAGTTATAATATTCAGCTGTCAAATTAAAAATATGTACATCTTAGCCTCCCACTTGTCAAAATCAGACAAAGAAACATGATTATGGTATTACATAAATTATATGCACATAATTTTTAACTAAAAATCATTGTCATATAAATACAGTTAAACCTGTCTTGAGAGACCACCCCTTCTGCCTTCTCCCTTCATGAATATGTGGTTTTTCAAGACACTTGGTCTCTTGTGAGAGGTTTTACTCATGATTATTCAAAAAGATATTTTCTTATAAAGTGGCCTCTCGTGATAGGTGGTCTCTCAAGATAGGTTCCACTGTTCATGAAAACATTAGAAAAGAAAGTAATATAGCACAAGGACAATGAGTGGATGAACTACTTACACGTAACATATTATTTGTAGTACAGTACACTATAACCATGGTTAACAGATTAGTTGTTCCCTCGCTACTACACATATATCACAGATCAGACCTGCTACTACATAATCTATGTAGAAAGACATAAACTGTTTCCATAACAACTGTTCCCTGAAGATCTTCTTTTGATACACTAAAACACCTTGTCAGCTTCTTATATTCTATATTGAAATAAAAAACAGCTTCCAGACTTGCCAACCTTGAAAATTACTTATGGAGGAGATTTTTCAATTCTATTGGGGAGACAAATTTTACTAAGACTTTATAGGAATATCAGAGTTTTTTTTATGGAGGAGACGTGTTTTTTTATAAAAAATTATTAGAATTTCGCATATAAAATCAAGTCTCCCTATTTATGGGAGAGACTTGGTAAGTATGTGCTTCATAAAATTGTATTCTATGCAGGTCAATAAGAGAATTTATAGGCTTCATACATTTATATTCAGCTATACAAAATCATCTACAATATTTAGTCATTCAATCAAGGTTTTATCAATGTGTACTCTATTACAAATAAGAAGCAGTGATGCATTGCATATTCAAGTAACGTTACAGTAAACAAAAGGTTTTCTTATTGTATTATTTATTACAATATGATTACAACAGATAAACAATCTTGTATCTGATCATAATAGCTAGACAGATGGTTTGTAATTATTGATTCAATCATGAAAAAAAAAAATCACACAAATGGTTTATGACTATTTAGTAAAAATGGCAAATACATGTAAATTAAGGCAGATGATCTCAAACAGTATTTTCTATCATACATGTATAATCAAAATATTTTATCGTATAAAATCATATCATTTCATAAAGTAAGTCATGGTAATAAAGATACAAACTATTTACGTTATTCTCATTGAATTAATTATATTTAATTACACAATCTAAAGTAATTAAGTCACAAATACGTGTAAAGAAGAACCTCGTTATTAAGAACATCCAAGTGACTTGTACAAGTTTGATTAGTAAGCTGGTCTCCAAGATGAGGTTAAATATGTCTACAGTGATAGATGTATTGTATTAGTCATTATTGTGAGGTGGTTTCCTAAGTGGGGGTCTTTAGGCAACGTTCCACTGTAATTACCATTGATTCTGATCCTACTAACACTCCAGTTTCTGTCTGTCCTACAAGACTCTATAACTAACACTACTCTGCACTTTGGCACAATATTTGTTCTATGAATAACTGGTATTCGTATTGTTGTTTTAACGTCCCACTCAAGAATATTTTACTCATATGGAGACGTCACCGTTTGCCGGTGAAGGGCTACAAATTTTGCCTATGTTCGGCATTGTTGGCCGTAGAGCAGGGAGGGTTCTTTAACGTGCCAACACCTACTGTGACACGGGATCTCGGTTTTTACTGTCTCATCCGAAAGACAGGGATGGCCAACTACGGAGCGGCTAGACCCCGGATCTTTGGATTCGCAGTCGATCATGCTAACCACTCGGCTACATAGGTCCTCTATAAATAACTAATCATTTAGCAAGTAACTCTGTAAGAGGGATTCTCCTAAATACATCCTACTATCTCTTCTCTGCTAGTCTAATAGACTTACTTAGCAATAACTCAGGACATTCTCAAAAGACTTGTACATGTAGATGAATGTGAATGGTCATACAAAATTCTCCATCAAGGCATGTGTATGGTCATACAAAATTCTCCAACAAGGCATTTTATTCACAGACTAGCACACATAAGTGTTTATTTGTTAAGCAGGCAAGCACAAGCTAAGCACAGCACCACAAGACTATAAACAACAAAAAACTTCATGTTTTATAGTACATCTACACTGTATCTTTCTGTTTTATACATGTAAGACATTTACTTGGCAGGTTTTTACGTTAGTCTTCACATGCAGAGAAATTGATTCCAGATCACCTTGACTTTTTTAAGATGCCCACTTGCGACCCTTCAAGTACAAAGGTCACTAGTCTGATGACTATACTAGATGTACTGTCTCCTGTAATTTAAGAAATGACAATGAAAAGTTGATACAAATATCACTTCTGGAGTAATAGTTAATTGTGTACTACTAACAAACATTGAAGTACAAAAAATAGCAGGTGCTTTTCTCCCTGTGATTTTGGCAGTCTGTCACATACTG
>JACSZP010015525.1:7022-22438 GCA_016161895.1 Pinna nobilis | reverse complement strand
ATTTATACTTTATTGGATACTTTTCAACATAAGAAATATAATCTATAAAAGATTTGAGCAAATTATCAGTAATAATGTAGAAACACAAGAAAATATTTTCGAATCCGCCGTTTTTCGAATCCGACTCCGACTACTAATTTTAGTGTGTACTAATTAAAGTGTATTTTTAAAAAATTTTACATGGGTTCGACACGTGTTCGACTTCGAATGGAAGGGTCTGGGGTTTGAATCCGCACAGCGCCACACTGCTATTGACTGTCCCTGTCTTTGGGATGAGACAGTAAAGACCGAGGTCATGTGTCATATTAGGTGTTGTCACGTTAAAATACCCTCCCTGCTCTACGGCCATAAGTGCTGAGCATAAGCAAAGTTTGTTACCCTTCACCGACACACGGTAATGTCTCCATATGAGTGAAATATTGTTGAGTGAGACGTTAAACAACAATCCAAAAACATTATGTTATGCATGTAGGTACATAACATACATGTATAAGGCCTTTGTACTTTCATTTTCAAACATGAAAGGGTTATTATTCCGATGGCCTATTTCTCCCACTTTCACACCTTGTCAATTTCTTACATATGTGTGGGTGTGGGTGTGTGTGTGTGGGAGGTGTGTCTTTGCTAATGGTATTCCTTTCTTTATAGTAAATTTCTAGGCCTTTCCATGATGCAAGACCATGAAAGATTACATTTGGAATATTCTAATTTCAAACTCAATCATGAAATTCATCTGGTTATACTTTTGACTGAATAAAACATGGTTATGATTTGTCAAGGATTAGATAAGAATGTTAGACTATATACATGTACATGTAAAGTGTTGAGTTACCAGTTTCGGTGAGTGTACGGATAAGAGTGGGAACACAGTCAAGAAGTAAATCTGATCTTCCTCACTCTCATTTTCCTAAAAATTTTGTTGTACAGCTTCTTTGATGTTTCCTTTTGCTGCACTAGAGACAATGGTTTTGTCTGTTTTCTTGTTTGTTTGTAATTAAGAAGTAAATCTGATCTTCCCCACTCTCATTTTCCTAAAAATGTTGTTGTACAGCTTCTTTGATGTTTCCTTTTGCTGCACTAGAGACAATGGTTTTGTCTGTTTTCTGGTTTGTTTGTAATCAAGAAATAAATCTGATCTTCCCCACTATCATTTTGCTAAAAGTATATTGTTGTACAGGTTCTATGATGTTTCCTTTTGCTGCACTAGAAACAATTTTTTTTTTCTTGTTTGCATGTAACACGGGATATCATTCAGGGTCACTTGTGTAGGTTCCTCACCAAAACAGGTCCCAGGGCGATATATACATGTATATGTTTTATGAATACAATGTATATACATGTCATTTCTAAACGGGTTCGGGCCATTTTTCCAATGGCCAATGTTTGTCCGACAGTTGTACTGAATTTGATTTTGGGCCCGGCACTACATGTAAGTTACTAACGGTCTTGGCTAATACTGGTTTACAAGAAACCTCGCAACTATGTCAACTATGAACCAATGTAGGAGATTTTTATTTCTTTGTACTAACTTGCTATAAATCTGCTGGACTACAAGTAAAAGTATGTGGAGTTAAAGTTTAAATGTCTTTCTTTTTTAGATTGGAACAAAATGATTAGATGAAACCTTAACAAGTAGTGAAGTACACCAAAGGTAACAGACAGCAATATGGCCGATCTGATGGATGTTCTGTCGGCTTGTGCCGAGCTGGACGAAGCATTAAGTCAAGTGTCTGACGAAACTCAGAGGAAGAAGATAATTCTGAAACATCTAAGTCTGATGGATGGAAAATTAAAATTCAACGTTCCAGAATTTCTTGAAGGTATTTGAAATATTTCAGGTCTCATACTCTCCATTACTTTATATGGTGTACTCTGTTGTAAGAGACCGTCTGAGGAAAGGTGCTAAAATGGTCATGTGTGACCCGCGGTCTCTTAATTCAGGGGGGTCTCAGCGGCCGAGTGGTTAGCGTGTTCGACTGCAAATCAGAAGATCTGGGTTCGAGCTGCGCCAGCTCCACTCCGCGGTTGGCCGTGCCTGTCCTTCAGATGAGACAGTGAGATCCGAGGCCGCGTGTCACAGTGGGTGTTGACATGTTAAAGAACCCTCTCTGCTCTACGGCCAGCAGTGCCAAGCATAGGCAAAATTTGTAGCCCTTCAACGGCACATGGCGACGTCTCCACATGAGTGAAAGATTCTTGAATGCAACGTTAAACAACAATACCTTACCTTAATTCAGGAGATTTGAATTGGAAAAAAAAAATTGAAAATACATGTTTAGGTTACAAATGTTTGGTAGTCCTTTAGTTTAGTAGGTCACACAAACAGGTTATACTGTAAAGTCACGTCTCATTAATCTGGAGGCCAATAATCGCAATGCTTCACCTTCCAGACAAAATTACCAAGAAACAGAATTTTGAACTTGTACTGGTCAAAATAGAGATGATGTTATGATTAATTCAGATGGTGGAGTTGTTGCCTCTTGGACTTTTTTTTTTGGACAATTTAGTTGCTCTCTGTTGTCTGTATTGTTTTTTGGAATGTAAATGAGGGATAAAACATTTAGCTTAACCCTTTCAAACCTAAGTATCTGAATGATGTGCTCTTTTCTATTGTCTGAACCAGTCCATTTCGTTCTATGGTGTTGAAAGGGTTAATTAAATGACAGAGAGGCTCCACCATATAAGGTTGATCTTTGATACAGGTAGTAGGTATATGTATTCTTAACTCACTCACCCCTGAAAAACAGTAGACTCTTCCATGAATCAATGACATAGGCAAATCCAAATGTGTCTATAGGGATGAATGAGTTGATGACAATTCTTTTAGCTTTGACTGTGCTATAGTCTGGAAAAGAATCCTTTTGTCACTATTTTGAGATAGTACAGGTAGGATCTTCCTCAAATCTTGCATTGATATTCCCTTAGGGATCTTGTTTTGCATGCCATATTTGAAATCAATCAGAAAAAAATAGGGTCCGAAAGGGAAACATAGTTTTAATGTACTGAAGGGCGTGATAGGAAAAAGAGTGATGCTCACACGAGAGAGAAATAGTTACATGTATAGTGATTTTTAGATAGAAGTACCAGTAGGAGGCCAGTTGTTGAATGCATGGCGAGAACAAAGAGAAAGAAGGATAAAGTGTGCAATACATGTAGGTCTATTAAAGATTTAAAAATAGTTGGCATCAAGATCCTCCTAGGATCTTTTTCGGGTTTTGATTTTATACATGATGTTTTACGAATAAATCTTGTTTCTTTTTAGGATCCGATTGGATGAATACCAATAGTGCTCTCTCCTTGAAGGGTAATTTGCAAGGAAAGATTGTGGTGTTGGATTTCTTCACATACTGTTGTATAAACTGTATGCATGTTTTACCAGACCTAGAAGCTCTGGAAAATCAGTTCAGCATAGAAGATGGCGTCATAGTCGTTGGGGTGCACTCGGCCAAGTTCGACAATGAAAAGATATCCGCAAATATACTCAGTGCAATTCTACGATACAACATAAACCATGCAGTGGTGAATGATGCCAGTGCCACCATGTGGCAGGAATTACAGATACAGTGCTGGCCGACATTTGTAGTCGTGGGGCCTAATGGACAATTTTTGCAGACCTATGTTGGGGAGGGCCACAGGGAGAATGTGTTAGAATTTGTAAGGAGTGCCATGGATTTTTACAGGGAAAAAGGACTTCTTAAGGATCATAAAGTGCCAATATCTTTGGAAAAGAATAAATTACCGGAGTCCCCACTGAGTTTTCCGGGGAAAGTAGATGTTAGCAAAGACGGGAAAACAGTTGTGATAGCTGATACGGGTCATAACAGAGTTCTTGTTCTCGGGAAGGATGGCATTGTCAAGGTTTGTCTTTTTAGCTCACCTGAGCCAAATTCTCAAGTCAATTAAAGCCCTAGTGCAATGTTCATTGTCTGTATGTGACCTTTTCACATTTTTAACTTGTTCTACAGAGCCATTACAGGGATTTTGATAAAACATTGCAGGGTCGAAGGACTCATGGTCTCCTTCAAATGTTTTTTTTTTGTTTGGTTGAATCTGCTGGGGGATGGAAAAGAGGCAGGGTCAAATAGGATCTGGATGGGTACATGCCTTTGAGAAACATCTTCTGACCACCTCATTTAAGAGATCACTTTACCTTAACTATCATCTGTATTCTCACAAATCTGGGGCTGCCATCGTTAAAATTTAATCTGAGCATTTGGTCAACTCAAGCTAATATTGAATTCTGAATGGCTGAGAAGCTGGAGTTGAGAAAATTCTCAGGCTTAAGTAGATTTTTAAGTTTTTTAGCAGCCAGCCCAGACCAAGTCAGTCCAGTCGACTTTGTGGTCTTGATAGAGAATCTGCACTTTATTTTGATTCTTGGTTTGATTTCCTTGAATTTAATGAAATTTTCTGCTTTGTCTGTATTTCTTCTATTTTCTATGTGATGACTGACAGTAGATATGTGTGATCTATTTCAGTTTACCATTGGTGGCCTTGAAAGGGGATTTAAGGATGGGAATTTCAGAGAATGTAGATTCAACTCTCCACAAGGTGTTGCTCTGGTTGATGCAGAAACAGTGTATATGGCAGACACTGATAATCATTCAATTCGAAAGGTGAGGAGCAGAAAAAGTTGTTCAACTGTTGTGAAAATATACAAAGAAAGAAAAAAGTCGATGATTTTTGTTACTCTTTTTCAGACTTGCGTTTGATATGCCAGATGTACCTGATGCCAATTCCTAGATCATTATAAGAATTGTTGATTACTGCAACTATGCTCCACAATATTTATGTGTTCAAATACAGTGAAAGTTTTGTATAACTGGTCCTTACAGGGATGTGGTCTCTATAGGTATATAGAGGTTGATTAATGGCACTATTGGAGACGGAAAAAACAGTCTTTGTGACCAGGTGATCTTTATGTACAGGTGATCATTAAAGCAGGTTTTACTCTACTACTTTACATTTTCATATTTGTAATTATCTATAGCCATACACATGCATGTAACATATACAGTCAACTCCACATATAGCGAGGTTGAAGTGGGCAAGATATTTGCCTCGTTATAGCCAATCTTCGTTATTCGCATTCACAAAGTAATGCATGGAAAGTGCACCGGGAATAGAAATCACCTCGTAACAAGCAGTACCTCGCTACATGCGATCTCGTTTTATGCCGAGTTGACTGTATATGTAAATCTGACTTTAAAATGTATATGTCACAATTGTTTTAGGTGGATCTGGTTAGCAGGAAAGTTCACACAATAATAGGAACTGGGGTACAAGGAAATGATAAGGAAGGAGGGAGGATAGGCACGGAGCAGGAGATCTCCTCCCCATGGGATATAGTACTTGCATCCTCCCCAGGTCTGTTATAGTCTTGTTACTCCAGTTTGTTTTGACAATTTTTTTTTGTATGATTATGTGAGACCAACATTCATGAAAAATCACTTATTAGTTCAATCTTCTGACTTGATCTAAGCATGAAAAATAATTATGGGCTAAAAACTTTGCATGCATGCCAATTGAAAATATTGTCTCTCTTATAAATGTACATATATACATGTAGTAGAGTTGGTCTATAACAAAGTCAAGGGGTTTGACTTTTGACTTTGTTATAGGCATCCTGTGCATCACAGCCATCACTATCGGAGATGGAGCCAATTGTTTATCAATGAATTGATGATGAGTATATGAGTGGCGGATCTTGAGTAGGGCATTTAACAATGATTTAAACAACTCTTATGTGAAATGGATTTTAGTTAATGAAATCTATTTCATGCTCTATATTTCAAATCTATATTTCCAGGGTCTGACAAAGAAGATGTCCTGTTTATTGCTATGGCTGGAACTCATCAGATCTGGGTCTACTTTCTGTTTGATGCCAAGTGGTATAAAGGCAGGTAGGTAAAGCATCCCATTGACACTTGTTTCCAGCTTGAAATTATTGGTATTCACGAGTTATCTCCCCTCTACTGAGCTGACAACCTGCAGTTATATTGTTGTTTAACATGCCAGTCAAGATCTTTCTTATGTTGAGACATCATTGATTGGCAGTGTAGAGCTACAAATTTTGCCCTGTCTATCCTATGGTCGGCACTTATAGCCATTGAGCGGAGGGCTCTTTGCTGAGCTGACATCAAATGAGAAATAAGTCCTTAGTTTTGACAGGGTCATCTAAAGGACAGAAAAAGCCAGCTGTCCCCAGGGAAGGGATGTGAAATCACAATCTCATGCCCTAAAGGTGAAAACGCTACCACTTAGATTCTTCCACTGAGTTGTCAGTCTGTAATTGTATTACTGATTTAGGGCTCACCCAGTAGTTAGCCAATTGAGCAACTGCTCTTTTCGCAATTGACTAAAATAATTCATTATAAGCTAATTTGTTTTGGCCAATACTCTATACAGTGTAATTTTCACCCTTATTTATTTTCACCTCGCTAACCCTCATGGTCAGTGGATGAATTCAAAATTGGGAGAATTCAAAACGGTAAACTTATTTGGTATAATTACGACGAGACTGGGCAACTTGTTTGCAGGTGTTTAGGATAAAAACAACACGTGATGAAAATTACCCTGTAAACTGTATATTTTTTCATGTCATAACATATAAAAGGATCTCTGTTGCATGGTTTCAGATTATCAAATAAATTATTGGTGTTATGTTATCAAGCAAAGAAGATCATGAAATGAGGAGGCAAATATTCAAACTGTATGGCAATTAGATTATCTGTAAAATTGTCTTGCAGATTTCTGTGTTCAGTTGGCTAATCAAAACATCAATTTGATAAAAAATATTCTCAGCTAATTTTTAAGCTAATAGTTTTTGGAGGGTCCTGTCAGATTAGCACTGACTCCAGAAGTCTTTCACTCTTGTGATCTTGTGATACAGATCTTTCGAGGCCGGAACGTGCGTGCGATTTGCTGGCAGTGGGAATGAAGAGAATAGGAATAACAGTTATCCAGAGAAGGCAGCTTTCGCTCAGCCGTCCGGACTGGTAGTATCCAGAGATCCAAATGTGAATGCCCTGTTTGTTGCGGACAGTGAAAGTTCCAGTGTGAGAATGATATTGCTGAAAGATGGCGCTGTCAAAGCTTGTGTTGGTGCAGAGCGAGATCCTATGGTGAGATATTTTAATGTCTTAATAATCTAGTGTTCTCCAAAATTTTGTTCAGCGTTGGTTTACTTATGTACATTTTATGGAGAATACATACATGTAAATTACACCACATAGAGGTTCATACATGTAGAAAGCTGGGTTTCAGTAGTATTTGAACACATATAGGAATGTGCATTTTGGTGTACTGCCTAGTAAAGTGGCAAAGGGGAATCCCAATACCAAAAAATCAGTCATGATAAGCATGTTTTCTAGATATCGGTCAAGAAAAAAAAAAGAAAATTAGTTGGACATTTCTTTTCAGATGGACTATAACTCATGAACATATCTAACTTTATATATATTTAGGGTTGAATTTTTTACAATTAAATATAGGTTTCAATGTGAAATCAGAACTATTTAGTGAAACCTGAATAGGCTTGGAAGAGTTATTGAACTTTGGCTTATGTAACATCAGAAAGATTTGATTTTTCATCATTGAATGGTCAAATTGATCTGATATCTGAAAATCTATTCATTTTAGATCAAATTTACAATTAAATGTTTCTGTCTGTAGCGAAAGTATTATTACAATGATTCATGATAATTTTCACTTTCAAGCCTTTTATATTGTAAATCTTTTTCTTTCGTAGAATCTTTTTGCATACGGTGACAAAGATGGAAAAGGAGTCGAGGCCAAGCTGCAGCACCCACTAGATGTTGCCATGGTAACTGATGAGAGTGGTCCACTGCTTATAGCAGATTCCTATAATCACAAGGTTTGTCATAAGTCTGTGTAATATTTAAACCTCATATAATATACTACTTAGAAGACACTCATGGGTTTTGATCCGCATTGCAATCAGCCGTCTTTTCCTGTTCTGCAGACAAGTCAAAATGGAGATCCCATCTCATTCTAGGTGTCAGAACATTAAAAATCCCTCACTACTCAGTTGCCATAAGTGCTGAGCACAGGCCAAATCTATAAAGCTTCATCTGCATACGATGAGGTCTTATAAGTGAAAGAATCTTGAGTGGGGCATTATACGACAAAATGACCAACTTAGAATAAGGCTTGAATGTAACATGCATTTTATAATTGCTGAAAGACACAATTTTATTCATATTTATGTTTTTGACTTCTCTTGGCTGTTACATTGTAGTTTAAAAGACAATCATTCAGTTTATTTTTGGCAAAGACATAGGTCATAGCTGTCTTATGATTCCTATAAAAACATGAAGCAATCTACAAGTGTAATATACATTTGTATCTTAGAATTTTGGCTTACATAATTTGGTATCAAAGGTAAAATAAAAAATGGCTATGAAAACTTCTACCTACCTCAAGTGAATTTCACCTTTTTCTGTAGTTTATGTATTTATGTCTTGGTATTGATAAATACATTCAAACTGTTTCAAGAGACCGACTGAGTGAAGATGCAGAAATGGTCACATATGGCAGGTGGTCACAGAATTCAGGTGATTTGTATTAGAAAAACACCAGGAAGCATACATTTGGGTCACATAAGGCAGGTAGTCTTGTTGGTTGAGTTGTTGTTGAACGTGCCACTCAAGAATCACTTATATGGAAACATCAATGTGTGCCAGTGAAGGGGGACAAATTTTGCCTACGCTCGGAACTTATGGCCGTAGAGCAGGGAGGGTTCTGTAAAGTGCTGACACCTACTGGGACATGGGAACTCGGATTTTACTGTCTTATTCATCAGACAAACATAGCGAACCACAGCGTTTCTTGGGCTCAAACCCAAGTCCTCACAATTACAAGTAAAACACACTAACCCCTAGGCCACGGCAGCTCCAAGTAGTCTCAGGAATCGGTGAGTCTCTAAGCCAGATCAGACTGTATACATGGTTTGGAAATAACTTATCTCTGCCTCTACATCTATTTAATTTCACATTGGAAGTAATTTTAAATTTTTCAGTAGGAGACAAGTCGTATATTTGATATGCAAGATGAACTACAAAACAGAAGCTATAGAAAGGACTGCATTTGATAGACATTTATCCTTCACTTAATCATTTTTGCCTACATAGAAAAAAATGGCTGCTAGTTAGAATTTCATGTATTTAACTCAAACCATTTATGTTTGTTGTAGATAAAATCTGTTGACATTAAAACCAAGGAGTGTACAACACTTGTGGGCGACAGTGCCGACTATCCCATAGCGCTGGCGCTTAGTGAGCCTGGAGGGTTGTGTATGGACCAGAAGAAAATGCTGCTGTATGTAGCAGACACAAACAACCATGTCATCAGAACCATTGACTGGGTCAACAAAAAAGCATCCCAAGTAAGTACAGCAATGACCCGGGCCTCCGTGGCCGAGTGGTGAGCGTGTTCCACTGCGAATCAGAAGATCCGGGTTTGAGTCGCGTCAGCGCCACTTTGGGGTTGATCGTCCCTATCCTTTGGATGAGACAGTAAAAACCGAGGCCCCGTGTCACAGTAGGTGTTGGCATGTTAAAGAACCCTCCCTGCTCTACGGCCAGCAGTGCCAAGCATATGCAAAATTTGTAGCCCTTCAACGGCACACGTTGACGTCTCCATATGAGTGAAATATTCCTGAGTGGGACGTTAAACAACAATACCATACCATACAGCAATGACCAAGGTCAAGAAGTCAGGATCATGGATTAATCCAGTATCATCTTGTTTTTATACCCCACCCCCATGCAAACAAAATTTTGAGGCAAATATTTGAATCACAATTTCTGTCCGGTTAAAAGGTTCTAAAAGCAGATTTCTCTTATAGTATCGGAGATAGGGCTTTCATATTTCATTCAAACCTTCACAATGTCAAATACTATATTGTGATACCAAGACATTTGACCTAGTGACCTTGTCCTTTGACCTTGCAATAGTTTTATTGGTTCAGAGAGTCTGAAAAGCAAAATCTTGAAAAAGGGAATTTCTACAGGGGTAATTTGGTCAAATTAGGACTGCTGTAGTTTAATTTTGTCATTCAGTTACATGCAGTAACCTGTAAATCCCACAAATAAATAAACCTATCCCAGATTACACCGACTGGACTGTACTACATCTTGTTAAGGTATAGCGTAGCTTATTCCTGTGTCTTAATATTTTGCAGTTTCCCGTAATTTTCCAAGAGACAGAAGCAATGCAGTCAGAAGATCAAAATGACAACTCAAACGCCTTCCTACCAAATGCCGCATTTGTGCCTAACAAAGCAAGGAGTGAGGACCAAGCAACTCTGACTGTCAAACTGGTTCTCCAGCTTCCCGAAGGCTACCACCTTACTGATGAGGCTCCAAGCTCCTGGGAGGCTATTATCTCTGGTGAGCATTTCTAAGGATTTGTTTGTTTGTTTATCTATTGGTAAATATAGCAATTAAGAATATTTTATTAATATGGAGACATCACTGAGTGTCAGCAATGGGCTTTGAATATCAGCCCTTGGGGTCATTGCACATTCAGGGATTGACTGTGACCCAGGTTTTTACTGTTTCATCCAAGGACTGGAAACTGTTTATGTCCCGTATATTTGACCCCTTTACTTTAAGTTAGACCAACTGGGAGGTTTATTTGAGAGATTAAAATTTGAAAGATCGATGTTTGAGAGATCGAGATTAAATTTGTTTAATTTATTAAGGAAAAAATCGGAATGGTAGCTTTACTTCGAGAGATTGAGAACTTGGAGAGAAAGATGTGCGAGTTTTCAAGATTCGACTTTATATATATTGATTTGAGAAATTTTTGTTGTGCATCATTTCTGCTTGCACAAATCACAGTTTTTTTCTTTCTTTCGTCTACCAGACCAACAAAGTCAAAGTTCCTCGCCAATAGTGAAGAGAAAGGGAAGTATCGTCAGTGATGCGGAACAGACACTATTCCAAACCAGTCTTCTACAACGACACTCGGACGCTTTGTCTCTGCAACTGAAATGCAAAATATTTTTTTGTGATACAACGAATGTCTGCAAAATGAAGCAAAAAGTTTTTGAGTCAGACTTTTTCCCAGGTGACTTAACGAAAGACAAAAAACCAGTGATGACATTTGAATTCAAAGTAGATTAGAACTGGCTATAAATGAAGTGATTTTATTTCAGATTTTACCTGCATCTATTTTAATCTGCTGAAAGTGAGTATGAAATAGGCTTATGTGATATACGGCAATATACTATAAATCAAGTTTTATTCGGTAGAATTTTATTTTCATCCAATTACGCAAAGATTTGTGCTTCAACATTGTTATATTTATTTATCACAAAACAATACTGACATGTTTGAGCAGGATGTCTTTTGATTTTTACAAAAGTCGCACAGATATTACACTGAAATCATTGCTACATGAATACAGTAGAACCACCTGATATTGAACTCCTTGATATTGTTGATATTGTGATTGATGAATTGATCCAAGGGAAAGAACAAAAAGGGTAACATATGACAGGTGGTATCTTAATTCAGGTTATATATGTAGGAAATATTCATTTTGAAGACTATGTTATTAGGTCACATAAGACAGGTTGTCCTATAATTCAGTGAGTTGCTAGGACAGGTTAGACTGTATCACTCTCACATACTATTTCAAACTGCTATACTTGAAACAAAAGAACCTTTCAATACTTTTAACGAGTGAGTCATTTTTCCGGGTCCCTTAACCTATACTTGTATTAGTTACATTATAGGTGTGCTATTTGCTACCTATTAAAATACCTAGAATGATATTTATACATCAGCAGTTGGTATTTACCTTTGGATTTCACACCTGTGAAGTGGTGTTAATTTGTCACTTACAGGTAGATAATGGGATTCAGGGTTTAATTTTTTTTCTATTCCCATCCCAGCTAACAATGCACACTGATATGTCATGGATGTATTTGGGGAACTCTGGAATCTGTGTATGTCACCTTAAGGTAGATAATGTGATGCAGGTCCTGAATCTGCTTTGATGATTTCTGATTCTTAGTCAGGCCGACAGTGCACGTTGATTCGCAATGGATTGATTCGGGTAACTCTGAAATCTGGTGCTGACATCATAAAACTTAAGAATTTACTTAAGTCTGAATATTTACTCAAATCAAAGAAATCCTGAATTCAGATTGGCTTTGAAGCTGAAGTTGAGGAAATTCTCAGACTTAAGTAAATTCTTATGTTTTATAGTGCTTAGTCCTGTCTACATTCTATTTTGAGTAATAATGTTAGGGATATGCAATTGTTAACATAACTTTGAGACTGTTATGACATGTTTTTACAGTATGTGATATTACTATTTTGAGTTCCAGATATCCCTAAATACTTTTACTTTATATTTATTCTTTATATTTTAATGCCATGTCTTCCATTGTCAGGAAACTGAGAAAAGAGCTCAAAAACAAAAAAAGAACTACACCAAACTGGTTTTCATTCTGCCATACTTTTCTATAAATACTTGTCAACCATATCATGCTTTTATTTTTATATTTTAGATTAGAAAATATTTTCATAAGCTTGTTTCTTTTTACATACTTATCATATATTTCTTGTTTACATAAATTTTTTTATTTTTCATTATTTGGAACTGAATGTCAAAGGATTATTTATACTGATTGAAGCCGTCTTTTTTTTATATTGTTTAACGCTATATAGTCATTCAATATGGGAGTTTTGAGATTGTAGCCCTTAGAACTGCTCTTAGAGGCATATTTGGACGTTGCTTAGTGAAGAAGAATGGACTGTTTTCGAAAGTTAGCGAAGGGCGTATCATTACCGCAAACGAATAGCATTTATTTCGGGTGAAAAAAAATAGGTGTAGGTAAAAGGTAAATTCTTTTGATAATGCTTAAATGAAGTTTATCCTAATAACAAAACTTTATATAGTTTTGTATTGTTGTGCCTATATATGCGTTGTTATCTAACAAGAACAGTCCCACCTTCCTGTTCACTTCGCTAGCTAAACACATCTACACGCTGAAGAGTTCTTCAAATGGAAAGTATCTCAAAACCGCCGTATTAAGAAAGATATATAATGGGACTCCACTACGCAGACAACCTAACTGGGTGACCAGATTATCGTTTCCATGATACTAGCTGGTGATCAATTCTCATCAAATACAAATTCTTGCCATCTCATTTTATTGTACTTGATACCATATTGTTCATCTGGGGAAATATTTGTCTTATTTGCTCAGAAATTAGAACTTTGGTTTTTTCTGGTAACGCAAAAAATTGCTCGTTCCATAACACTTAAAGTCAGTTGACAAGAATTGATACTTGGTTATGCTGTATACAGGGTTATTTTCGGCCTCGTGTTATTTTTGCCCAGATCTACTTGAAACAGAATCACAATTTTAATTCGCACAGTCCCGTCAAGGCTATATTTAATGAATTCAGTGTTATGAATTCACCCTGTATTGAATTAGCCCACTGACAGTGAGTGCGAAAGGGGCAAAAATAAAACGGGAGCGACAATTTTCCTGTAAAGAGTAGTTGATCTTGGACTAGTAGTACGCCACTTTCAATATTACTTCAGTCATATTATGGCAGGTCCATGGACCTAGCTGATCCGACACCACTCTTGCAGAACAATAATATTGCTTTTTACTTTTTACTTTTAACATAAATATGAATAAATTTCAGATTATTCTCGACTCCTTTTGTGTTTTTTTTTAATATTTAAAAATACCTATAGATTGTTTTGAAACTACCGTATCACAGTAAGTCTCATCCACCTATAAAATCTGGCCACCACCACACATGTATGACTGAAAGAGTGTGGTGTGGCATAGGAAAACAAATGAACTATACCACACAAGCGTAGTGGATCGAGAATTTCGCTTATAGTGTGGGTTCTATAATGGACAGCGACAGACATAAGTCGCAAACACAGGTTAGCAAGTTTTTGTTTGACCAAGTGCTTGGTATGTGAAGCAAAGATCACTCAGACTGGAACGTAAAAACAGAAGCTCGGTCACAGTTGATATTGGCACAACGATGAACGCTGCTCAATTTCTAAGTGCCTAACCTACGCCGAAATTTGAAGCCCTTTATAGACATTAAGCCATGTCTCTTTGTGATGTATAAAAAAATTTCGAAAAAGAAGAGCAAATATGTATTTTAAGATACCAAGAATTGAGATAAATACGTATACAGGATGTATATGATGATTTTACTTAATGTGGAGAATTATCAAATGAAATTAATTATTCACAACCACCGTTCTTTAATTTGTCCTTTTTGACGATATAATAAGTAAAAAAATAATTTGGTCATTAATCGTCTTGGAGACAATAGGCGTCGTGATCCCTGGTTAGCGGGTTTACCTTCTGATCGTGAGGCCATTGGTTCGAATCTACGTCCTGTTCTCCGGATGAAACTTTAAAACCCAAAGTCCCGTGTTACAGTAGGTGTTATTTGAATGAACCCTCAATGTTCTATAGCCATACGTACCAAGCATAAGGAAAACAGCAAAAGATTCCTCAGTTGGACGTCAAACAACAATACAACCCAATCCAAGAGACGTTACAGTCTAACCTGTATTAAGAGAATGTCCAAGGGGAGGAGTAAAAAGGGTCACATATGACAGATGTGCTCTTAATTCAGATGATTTATATAGGAAAAACCCATTTTAGGAACCATACGTTTAGGCCACGTAAGACAGGTATTTCTTTTTTTCTGTGGGTCACTTAGGCAGGTTAGACTATACAAATCAAAGGTGAGATCAGGTGGCACGGAGAACAGCATCCTGGGCTGACAGAACGGCCAGTTCACAAAGTCAAATTAAATATACCGAGAATGAAAAAAAAAAACCAAAGAAAAAAATATTCATAGGTTGTAATTGTACATGTAATTGCAAATAAGGCCAGTAGCCCTATAAAGGTTTGTTAAATGTTGATGGTTATCGCGATTTGTGATATCCTTGTGACAGCTACTTTGCTGCTCGAATACAGAACTTAGACGAAATGAAAGTAGAAATAACCGCGTTTGTTATACATTTCTGGACACAGTTGCGCAATATTTTCATATGTTGATAAAATATAGCTGTGAGCCTACTCGTATTAAAATTTTTGGTTTTGTTAATTGTGATTTAAAAATGTCTATGAGCTTACTTTGTAATCGAATAAGTAGAAAATTGTGCCACAACTTTTAAAGAAACAGTTAACTAACTACAAATTGATGATTTTAACTTGTAGTTGGTGGCGTGTTGCAAGTTAATTTAACACTGCATGCTGCAACTAGGTCCTGATGTTAATTTCCCGTTTTCTTCTTTTGTATCCTAAACTTTGAAGTAAGAAGCACAATTTCTTAATGGTATGGCGTATTTTGTTTGTTTGAACTAATCGCCAAATCTAACAGTATTCC
>JACSZP010015524.1:0-14361 GCA_016161895.1 Pinna nobilis | reverse complement strand
GTTCTTTAACGTCCTTATCGAGATTCTTTCTCTTACATGGAACCATCACCACTTTGCAATGAAGAGCTCCAAGTAAAACAAGTACTTTTCTCCTATTTCAACGCCATTACACGTCAAACATTCACGGAAATACAGTTCGCAAATAAATCAGCGCTAATGAACGAACCAGGGCTGGGTGTCATAAATATAGACCATTTACTTAAGTCTGAGAATTTTCTCAACTCCACCTAATCCTTAATTGTTATTTGCAAAGAAGCTAGAGGCGAGAAAACTTTCAGATTTAAGTAAATTGTCTATATTTATGACACCCAGCCCTGGTTCGTTCATTAGCACTGATTTATTTGCGAACTGTATTTCCGTGAATGTTTGACGTGTAATGGCGTTGAAATAGGAGAAAATTACTTGTCAACAGAAAAGTAGCATACTTATTTCCACTTACACCATTCAATTTATTACAACTAGATGGAATATATAAATATAGAATAGAAATGCCAGAGAAACTGAAATGAGTAGATGAAGATTATGTAAATAAGTCTTATTTCACAGCATCCGGTGCGGGCATGGCGTAGTACCAATCAGAGAACCAATAAGGAACAAGGGACATCGGGTAATACTTCCAGTTGCAGTCCCATCCACATTGGTAAACATATTTCGGGTATGTTGATAATAGCGCATGCGTGATGGCATCCGTGACCTCAGAAAGATTCGGATTTTGAATGGCTGGTACACCGTATGCAGCATCTTTCACTGAAATGTTAGAAATGTCTTGTTATAATTCTAAGCATTAAAAACCTGTAAAAGTATATCAATTTTGAATAATTCATACACTCGGTAAATATTCTTTATTTTAGTGCATACCAATCGCAGATGGAGTCTACGTTACATCTTTGGTTGGAAGGCATCATTTATCTTATAATGTAATTCTCTCTGATCGATAAATACAAAGAGAAGATACAAAATATCAAAATTACTGTGATTGCATTGACAATCTAATAAAAATTTCATTCTAATGTGCTACATTATTACGTGTTTCATGATAATCAAATGAAATCTGATTTAATGGTTGGGTCATAAAGCCATTGCCAAGTACCAAAACATTTAGCAATAACAAAAATCGACTGTATTGAACTAAAGGTAAACCTTTAATTAGGAATCGTCATGACTCCAAGGTAGAAAGCTTGTCATCGGACATTAAAACCATGGGTTTGAGCCTAGAATGAGGCGGCTGGCTTTTTCTGACCTCCGGATGAGACAGTAAAAACTGAGAGAACCGTGTCACATAGGTATCGGTACTGAAATATCCATCAATTCTAAAAGGCCAAAAGGGTCCAGCTAAGGTCAAATTTTGAAGCCCTAACTGGTATTCGGTTATGTCTTCACATGAGTTAAAGATATCAATAATCCAATAACAAAATCATTACTCATTACTCATTCTTATGATTCCTCATATGTAAAGTTTTTTTTGTGATTGTCCATTCAAAAATCGTGGTCAACACTCAAATGTGGATGGTAAAGAAAAACAAAACAAAACAAACAAATAAAAAACCACAACCCCCCAAAACAAATAAACAAATTCCCTACATTAAAGCGAAAGCACAGCAAATGAAACAACAATAAAAACCCAAAAATATGTCTACAAAACAGCCCGTTTTCCTTAGTTCATGACCTCTGTATTGTCAATGAGGATTAATTATGTTTTTATGCTTTGTATTTTAAAAAGAATACTTCTAAGGTAGAATTTTATTTGGTTTGTTGCTTTGTCATCCCTGAGTAGGTAAACATTTGAAAATATGGTCTTACGAGTCTGGACTAAATTTTTGCCGTAAAAATTCCTAATTTCCTCCTCTGAACGGTCGTATGCTTTCTGTAGAGTAGCAGACACATCTGCAGGGTCAAATATTCCCGTTCTGAAAGACCCCGGTTGCACCGTATGTGACGTCACACCCGTGTAATACAATTCACGTCTGCAAAAATGAATTTCATATTAAAAAGCTTCAGTAGAAATTCGCCATAGGAAATACATAAAATGGTTGTGTATATTAACTATGTCGATTGGAAACATCGAATTAACAAATGTCAGTCCTGTTATAAACAATTTGATATCCTTATTGGGAATATCTTTTTTTTGTTTCGCATGTACTCTAATTACAGCCGCTAGAAAGTAGTTATACTTAGATGTAGACCTTTCACATTTGTTTTAAAAAAAAGGTCATTTATATGAATTCAATGATGCAAGAAAACCATACAATTTCAATGCTTTAATGTTTTGTCGAAGTAACTATTTCCGTAACTTTATTGTGCTGTATGCTTTCTCACCGTAGACATGCCGAGAACGACTCGAGGCTTATCTTGCTTATGTTGTAGACAGACCGACACGGCCATGGAATCAGAGCAGCGTCACTAGACAAATGCACGATGCGTCCTTTGGCTTTGCGTAGTAACGGCAAAAATGCCTTTGTGACGTAAATTGTACCAAATAGATTGACTCTAAGTGTCTTCTCTACGTCTTGTTTCGACCAGAATTCTAAAGGTGCCGAGATGACTTGCAGTCCTGCATTGTTCACTAGGCCCCATAACCCTAAAACAAAGCATACATGTAATTGAGCAAGTGCGAGATAAATCGAAAGTAGGAAGATATGACAACATTCAATACGTAGTAGACGTGATGAAAAAAAAACCCCAAAAACTGACATTTCGTAATATTTACGGTTTGTCCCAATATTTGTCTCTTTCATGTACTCGAAAAATTGTAAGAATTGATGACGCCAAAGTTCTTAGTAGCCAATCTCTTGTCATATCTCGGACCAACATTTGAATACTAAATCAATCAGCAAGCAATATTTCCACACTATCGTTCTGATGTGTTGTGGTGAAAAGGATATAATTTAATATACATCCATCTCGGTTGAGTTTACGGCACTGTCTCAAGATCTCCTTTTAAATATTTTGTTATTCAATAAAAAATGAATGTATCAAAACACCAAAGTAATCGTCACGGGTTCACTTCAACGAATTCGTCTTCACTAATTGCTAATTAGACACAAGCCGTCACATGAAGACTTCCAAAATCAGGGAAGCTGCAGATTGATTGATATGAAATAAAACTGATACGAGGTCATCGGATTTTGAACTCAATGGGTTTGCCGTTAGACCCTTTGCACAACGACATACTAAGAGACCGAGGAGCGTGAAAATAACCGAATCTTTAATCAGATTGCGAAGTGATAAGGATTCCATAAAAACGATCGTTCGGTTACTGCAATAGTATTATAAAAGACATATGATTTCTTGAATAAACTTTTACTTTCTATCCCTTAGTAGTATATTATAGTAATTTCTGAATTTACTGATATTGTCATTAGCATGCCTTCGTATCTGAGATTAAATTCCTACCAGAGTAAATGCTTAGGTATTCACAATGATATGTACTTGGTCTACGTGTGTAGACATACCGTTATCTCCTATACCTGTTAAGAAAAATAAACATATTGTGATAAGAGCCCGGGGTATATTTACCTTGTCCTTGATCTTTTTGCAGACATTTTTTAACAAACCCGACTGCCTTTTCGGTAGATTCATCACTGGTCACATCCAGGATCAACGTTTTAAGGCGCGAGGAACATTCCCGCCGTAATTTAGCAGCGCCATCTTCCGTGAGACAGCTGGCAATTACACGGACGCCAAGCTTATCAAGATCCTTGGCTAACTGTTTTCCAAACCCCGAATCACATCCGGTTATCAAAACATGTTTGTTACTTATGTCATCTACCAAGTTCCTTCTGCGACGAAATTCTACATACTTCAGCGCAGCAAATGTCAAAATGGAAACAATTATAAGAGTTATGCAACACATGTTAGTGCTTAAGTCGTGCGGTCAGGCTAGGGTGATAAGAACTCTTGACACAATAGTAAGGCTCTTCATGGGGTAATCTTTATTTACAGATATAGTAAACACGAACCGGATGTTGTCTTACAGGTGCAATTATTTGAATTATAATGATTAAATAGAATACAATATATTTGAGAACCGCTGCTGCTGCTGCTGCTGCTGCTGCTGATGATGATGATGATGAGAACCGTCACGGAACTGAGGTGGCAAAATTAAAATGGACTCCAGTAATGATTCCATTGTGGGTAATTTTTATGATATTCCCATCTTTGTGATAAACAGATGTTGCATCGTATTAATGGTTGAATAGTTCAAGAGACTAGGAATACAACCGCAATCCTACAAGGCAATTTTACATACTGCGTTTAGCACAATCATCTCTTAATACTATTTTCCGATTTAAACAATCTTAAGATTTTAGATTATGTCAATAGTAACTTTAAAACAGGACAGGTGTAATCGATTCATATGATACGTTGATAAATAAACAGAAGAACACATACATGTACTTGGATATTTTACTGATAATAGACCTTAACGGTAAACTGACAACTCAACTTTATGATAAATGTTTCACCATCGTCAACTTCCCATATTTGTCTAGCAATACTGTTTAAAAATTTATGTCTCTTGATGGATCCGATACGCCAGAACTTGTTCATCGTATGGCCAGTTTTTAAATCGAGGTAGGCTACTGACAAACAAATTGATGTTACAGTGGTTCCAACTGTTTCGGTTAAAGTAAGCTTTTCGTAAATTCGACGGTCGGTACAATAATCTGGTTTGCCCATACTGCCCGTCATTGGGTCGAATGCTGTCTGACATGTTTCATAACGGTTTTTAGACGGTTCTGTACACATTGATTTTGACTACGGATTACTACCTTTACCTGATCAAGAAATGGGGCTCACGGCGGGTGTGACAGGCCAACAGGGGATGCTTACTCCTCCTAAATACCTGATCCCACCTCTGGTGTATTCAGGGGTCCGTGTTTGCCCAACTCCTTTCTTTTTTGCATACTTTGTAGGAATTATGAGATCGATCACTGTTCGTTATCTTTACGTTTTTCATGTCAACAGATCATAAAAAACCAAATTATTGCAAAGTGAGCTTTTTCCGTCTTTTAATATAGACTGTTCTAGACAAGCAAACAATAGTTTAGGCTGTCCTTGATAGAACGGTCTATAGAGTATCCTAAAGAGTGGCTCTCTCGTGGCTACAAACAAGATAAAAAAGGCCTATTATAACATTTAGTTTATAATTTATTTACATATGTATATACATGAACGTAATTACCTGCCATTTGAGTCTTTATAGTCACTTTTTCAAGAACAAATCATTAGCACAGGTGAAAACAAATACAAAAAAGAATCTTTCTCTTATATGAAGTCGTCACCGTATGTCTATATAGGGCTACACATTTGTTTTACCACAAGGCAATCGAGTGAAAAGCGCTCTCTATTGTGTCATACTGAAGGGCAGGAAAAGCCAGTTAAACACAAGACATCAGGATCTGATAGCAAACACGCTTACCACTGACCCATGACTGCTCTGCCAATGTGATTACATGCCAGCCAATTCTAGTAGTGTTAATCCGGATAGTTCACTTGTTCTTATCTTACATAATTAAATTTTATAAATTTCCGAGGATTTCATTGGTTAATAATCCAGAAAACACTCGATTCATACTTCATTGACCCGAACGCTAATTAAGCCACGCCCTTAAGGCTGTGTATTACGTCACGCTCACTGAATGCAGTGATGGTAGCGGTCGTCATAATGGCACAATTAATGCGCGACTGTTTGTTTGATTATATCATTTCGATAAAAAACAAAAAGATAAACAAATGTTTCAAAAATTGGCGAAGTTATTACCAAAATTTAATAATAAGCAATGGTTCTATATTTTGCCCGGTTCACTACGAAATGACCTGAATGAAGACTGTGCACGCTGTGTAATTCGCGAATTACACAGTGTGCACAGTCTTCATTCAGGTCATTTCGCAGTGAACCGGACAAAATATAGAATCAACGCTTAATTGGTACATCATACTTTTCGAAAACAATAAACAGAAACTACAATGAATTTAATTATGTGTTTGTCTTCTTATACGTTACCGAGTCATGTCAGAAAAATACGAGGAAAAGTTCGAATTCACGATTCGGCGCCGTAGTGTGATTTAGTATAGATTTCAATCTTGTCGATACAATCATATCAAGAACTATTGTTGACCTTTTCATTGAGATTGATTTATTACTGAAACCGAGGGAGATCCCGTATATAACATGCCTATGGTTTACCAACAGCGGATGCTCACTCCCTCCGGACACTTGGTCCCATCCCGTTTGGGATTTGCAATTGTTTCTTCACGTTGATACCGTTACTATTCCTAGCGTGTATTGTAAATGATTCGACGTTTTTTTAAAATACCCATTTGTACCCTATCAGTTTTACTTAAAATACCACAATGGATCGTTACGTTCACCTTTCCATTTCATTCAATACTTGACGAGTCTCATTTGTCAAATATTACCCGATTTCCTATGCAGTCATCAAATTAGCTGAATTATTCAATATTATTTGAAACTGATAAAAATAACCCTAATTGAAAACGCTTTTCTTGATTACTGCACTCTGTATCGCTTTACTTCAACTGTCATGACGTGCTATTGATCTCAAGCCTACTATCATTACTCTGCAAAAAAAGTATATACATTAGGCAAAAAGCCGAAGTATTGAAAATTTGCTACAGAGTCTAAACTCAATACTCATATAAACTGCTGTGAATGAAAATACAGCCACATAGTTATTTTAGAGGATTTCGATTTAATGTTGATTAAAGTAATACCTAACTTGATGCTACACAATACAAGACAATTAACAAAAACATACAGATGACGAGGGCGGTTCAGAAGTGCACAGATTACGGCATTGATCCAACCTATTTTGTCGTTGAGGATTAAATTGATTTCGATATTTTTCAATTTGCTTCTACTAATGGAGAAAATATGTATGTATATTGTAGTATGGCCGACATTTTAGAATTTCTCTTTCTCCATTTATACTGTCACTTATTGGTTTAACCGTAACGTGCTGTGTTTTGTGTGGGCATGACAATTGGTTCTATGTACAGTCAAATCCAGTAATATTGAACCCCTATATATTGAAATCCGCTCGTTTAATTTGAAATGATTTCAATTTGCTGGCTAAATTACTTTATTACTATTTAAACCCAGCTATTTTGTTAACCCTGCTTATAAGAGAAAATTTAATTTCCCTTTTGATTCAACGTATCCCGGTTTAACTGTATTCTTGAATTAGATATTTTTTTTTCAACAAATAATAGACAAACTTACACATTCATACATACACAGCCAGAATGCAGACTGATTGCGTAAATCCGTAAACAATTTGAGACATAGCGGCAGATATACACATAGTAAACACGTGGCTTATTACACGCCCAATATACAGAGATACACAGGAGGACACAAACACAACTATAGTTAACAGGGGAAGCCTACTGTTCCATGACACCTGATCCCACCAATGGCTTTTCAGAGATCCGTGTTTGTCCAATATTCACCGAATTCTTATAATGCCTCCTGTTTCATCTGGCGAGTGATGCCGTGGTATCTCTGATTCCATATATACAAATGTATATACTGGAATACATGTTTAATACCGAAACATAGTGGCAGATTATACACACAGTAAAACACATGAATTTAAACACAGGCAAACTTACATACATACAGACAGAGAAAGACACACGCTGACACGTAAATCAGAAATATACTACACTGAAATAAGCTCCATATAGAAAGTTATAGATGTATGAATGCATACATGTAGTTCTTTCTGTATTCATCCAGCAATATATCTATCTATTCGTTTACTGCATATTTTGTTCTTTTTATCAATCATTGCATAAGACAAGAATTGTTCTAGTTCTGCATCTTGCCATTAACGTTTTCTGAAATAAAAACTCACTAAGCACGCACTTGATTACAATTACCCCTTTTATATACATGTATT
This sequence comes from Pinna nobilis, assembly GCA_016161895.1. Lineage (NCBI taxonomy): Eukaryota > Metazoa > Mollusca > Bivalvia > Pterioida > Pinnidae > Pinna > Pinna nobilis. The sequence goes on along the minus strand of JACSZP010015524.1, from coordinate 6,433 downwards.
TATTTTATTACGAGTATACCTCTAAGTACATGCGCATATATCTGTTTCACATTGTTGTCAAAAGACTACTGTTCTATCATTTTCGCCAATCCTTTTGTTCAAATCTTTGTTTTAAATAAGCTGTCATCATGAATTGAACAACCTGACTCAATTTGCATTGCAAGACGTACAGGTAGTCAAAGAAATTAAATTCAATTGCCACTAGTGAAAAATATTACAGGTTCTGATACAATTTATTCAAAGGGAACAAACAAACGGATGACGGATGAAATGAAATGAAGACAGTATTTACACATGCATAGAAATATCTGATGAATAAATGCTTGAAGACATTTACTGCAATCAAATAGCTCTTAACCAGTGAACGATTCAAATATTTTGAAAGCTTTGCGTCCGAAAATGTCGAACAAGAAAAACATTAGTATCGAATTGCATCATCTTGAAAACTTTTTCTTTCACAAAAGTTAAAAAACATGTTGTTTACAGGGTAAACATGGAAAGCAATTAACAAGTTGTTTATAGATTGAGAAACATTTACCATGATTTCAAGTTAGGATAGAAATATAAATGTCATCAGAAATGTTTTTGAAAATACATGTACGTCCAAAAACATTAAATCGCAATATATTGCAGTCTAAACTGTCTTAGTGACCCATTGGATTAAAGGAAAACTTGTCTTATGAGACCTAGATCAGTAGTTCCCAAAAATTATTTTTCCTTTATAAATCGACTGAATTAAGAGACCACCTGTCATATGTGACCCTTTTTGCTCCTTTCCTTGGACTGTCTTTTAAAACGGGTAAGACTGTACTTAAATGGGGGCGCCGCGGCTAAATGATTTGCGTCGATTATGAGGTCGTGGGGGTTCCGATCATAGACTAAAATTTCTGGCACTTCATAGGCATTGATGACGTCTACATACACATTAAAGATTCTTGAATGGGACGTTAAACAACAACACGACCAACCAGCATTAGTGACACAGATTTGTTCAGTTTCATGTTTTAAACAAACGTTCAAAAATTCATAAACCCTTATAACCATAACCATTCAAGTGATATGTTCTCCGATATTTAAGAATTTTTAACTATATGTTATTAGAAAGCACAGATTCACCGCCGAAACGACTCTTAAAGATAACTTAGAAAAAAATGTTAACACCAATATATGAGTAATGTACAGTAGAACTTCGCTCTTAAGGCCATCCAAGTGACTGGCTAACATTGGTCTTATTAGTCAGTTGGTCTCCTAGAAAAAGATTGAAACGGCCTTTCAATGGTTTTTAATTCTAGGTGATCCAATAAAACAATATATTAGATATTAGATGTAAAGTTGAATCACCACATGGGTGTGTGAATGCAGTGAAAAATTCTTGAATATATTTTACGATTAGTATCAACTGGTCTCCACAAAAAAAAAAATAAAAACCAAGACAAGAACTTTAACTTCGCCATGTTGGCAGTGCAGATTTCTGTATGGAATGTTCAGATAAGTTGAACAATTCTGATAAAAAGTGTTTTTCTATGGAACACCGCAAATAAGTTTGAAAATATATGTACAAGAATTCACCAGGAGCGATTCAAAGTGTTCACTACAAAGCATTTTTGTAAATAAAAAATAAACCATGTTCAACCTTCAATACATCTAAGAGAACAAGATTTCAGAAATAGAAAATGTCAAATTCATTTAATATTGGCTTCTTTAGAAAAAATAGAATAAAATTTTAAACCCTGAAGTTTTGTAAAAAAAAATTAAAATAGAAAAATTTATTTTGTGAGTTATGAAATGTTGATACAATCAAAGTCGGCAGCTCGAGAAAAGTAAAACAGAATTCATCATTTTCCACACAATTCACAATCATGGAGTCTACGACAAAGGGTAAGTACTCAGTACAGTTGTTTTTAGTAAGATTCTGAATATTCTGAACTTCTACAGGAAACAGTAAAACCTTCAATACAAGTAGTGATGCAATATGTTAAAGTTGAGTAATGGTACATTTGAAACAGCGGGACAGCAGTCTTTATGACCAGTAGATCTTTGTACACGGGTGGCCACTAATACAGGTGTAACTGTATTACTTTAATATCAGAACATCATGAACCACATAACCACTCTCAGCTTTTGTATATTATCTTGTCACAAAGGAAAGCTTTAGTGGTATCACAGTACCCATCGTTCATGTAAAACGATATTCCATGCGCTAGAATTCCACAGTCTTGTCCGGTTTCGCCACTGGGTTCTGAGGGACCCCATAAACTAGATAACAAACTCAAAGTATCACCAGATTCCCACAGCCATTGGCCTGTCTGATCCGACGCCCCCACAGTTACGGCTCCTGAATATCCTACAAGTATGCAAAGATCGAGTCAAATTATTATTTTTAGTCCTTGTTGCTTGTGACAGCGTAAACATTGCTCAAATTTATCTGGTCAAGTAAACTGACAAGTCTTTTTCTTTTTTACAAAGTCACTCTTTACGGTTGCGGTTGGAATAGTGAACGTAGTTAAAATATCCGATAAAATATCCCGGATAAACCACCGGTATTAGACAAATATATGATTAAACTTTCTCGCATGGTAAATATAGGTTCCAGCAAGGCTATAATGTGCATTGGTAACAGCTGTGAGACTAAATACTTTAAATCCAGAAATTTTCGCAGAACTTTATTTTAGCGAATCGATGGTCATGCAATTATTCGCGATACAATATTTTCGCGAGCGTGCATTTAAGTTAAAAGTTTGTGTTGTTTGATACATGTTAATATCAGATCAGTTTATTTAGCGATAACTTTATTTTACGAGTAAGTACTCTCGCGTGATTTCGCGAAAATAAAATTCTCGCGAATATAACTTGATTTACAGAACACGATAGTCTAACCATTCGACCACGAATGTTAATTTAGATTTTGTATTTTGTAATTTAGTTTTGTTAGTTGCATATGGTATTATCATATACAGTTTTGTCAGATCTCAATAAGGATGACCGTTATACATATAATTTCATTTTCATTTATTTTTGAAGTGTTAGGGAATTTTCATCTTTATACATTTCAATCAATTATACCGCCCTTTCTTCATATTTCTAAATACTAAAGGCGTGTATACATGTATTTTCCACGTAGAATTGACCACAACACGAGGAATTGTTGCTAGAATAATTAATAACATTTACATAGCTTTTGTTAATGTGGAATTGAAAAAAAAACGGTTTATCTTTCAATTTGTTCTGAAAAAAAATTACTAAGTAACTACAATGTTTTTTTTTAAATTTTTGTGCACTACATTTTTATTGCAGCCGGAAAACCCCACGAGTAACTTTTATAGCTAACCATACATCATTCAAATATACGGGAATAATGGGATACTTAACCAGTTAATCGATTAATGCTTATCAGCAAGATAAATAAATAAATAAATGAATATCGATGAATAAACAAATACACAAACGAATAAATTAAAAATATAACAATGAATTGATAAAATGAAGAGTGGGCCTTGCTTAAAATCCAACAAAACATATTTGCCTGTACAGTCGGACCTCGTCTATCCGAACGCCTTTGTTCTTCGGAACAATTTCCCAATTATCCGGATATCAGGTAATTAAGCGTCCGGTTAAATGAGCTGTACTTTTTATGATATTAAATTCAATATGAATAATTATTCTGTTGCCTGATAGATATACATTTCGTAAATAAGATTAATGGCATCTGGACTAACACGACCCGACTACATTTGTAAAATTCAAATATAAACTACAACCTACCACTGTTTAAGAGATAGGTTCTTGCAAAGAGAAATCTATCCAATGTTACTAACGATGCAAGATTGGTGTTTTCGCTTTGACAAGCTTGGATCTGATCTGTCCAACTCAATAACGTATAATGTAACTTGATACAATAACCTGGTTCCGACGCCATCGGCACACACTTTATTTTCTCGTAAGGATCTGAAATATATATTGATATATTAGTTTAATAGTGAAATGATAGATGGCGAGTTATTACATGTATTCGTTTGTAAGCCAAAATGCAAAATCCGATAAATAAAGGGAAGCTGTTGTTGTAATGTTGTTTAGCGTCCCACTCAAGAATGAATCACTCATATTGAGACGTCACCGTGTGCCGGTGAAGGGCGACAAATTTTGCCTATGCTAGGCACTGCTAGTCGTAGAACAGGGAGGGTTCTTTAACGAGCAAACACCTACTGTGACACGATACCTCGGTTTTAACGGTTTCATTCGAAAGACAGGGACAATAAAGGAAAGTGAAGACCTATGAATATTCAAAGGTGGCACAAGGTGTCATGGATGAGGAAGCATCTTCTGTTGACCAGTCAAACCTACCGCTGTCAAATTCGAGATAAGCGAGCTTTCGTCATAATCGGTTCTGTACACACTACACACCATAACTGTTGTACTAATTGGATGTTGATTTCTCATCTGCGTCATTTATACATTGTAAGACAACGTCGAAGTAGAATGCTTATATAAGTGATGCTGCATTGTCTTTGATATCTACTTCCTTGGGATACATTCACATACAGGTACATACGAACAGTAATATGCGTACATGATTTTGGGTAGGAAGCGATCATGGGGTCGCCGTGACCGAGTGGTTAGCGTGTTCGACTTCTAATCGAAGGATCCGGGGTTCGAATCCACGCAACGCCCCGCTGCAGACAGTAAAAACCGAGGCTCCGTGGCACAGCAGGTGTTGGTACGTTAAAGAACCGCCTGCTCTACGGCCAGCAGTGCCGAGCACAAGAAAAAGGTGTCGCCCTTCATCGTCACGCAGTGACGTCTCCATATGAACGAAACATTCTCAAGTGGGACGTTAAACAACAATGCAACAATATATTATCAATTGTGCAAAATGCCTTTGTTCCTGCACATGGTTGTTTTAGCTTAGTTTAAAAACAACAAAATGGAGGCCTAAGAAAATCCCTCAAAGGATAACTTAGTCCAAAGTGGAGAAATTGAACTTTTTCTGACCCATAGATTGAAACTTTTGACGTTTAATTAGCAAACTTTTTTTAACAACGTTAGAACTAGGGATGGTTGGAGATTCTTTCTACCACAACACATGTAGCCAAAACACTCTAAAACGGTTCTATAATCATGGTTGCAATTGATCAAATCGAAAAACCACACGTTGATAAAAACTTCGGAACGTAATCATTGGCTGATACGTCAGGAAAGCAATTATAATGTCATAAATCGACGTCATTATATTTGACGTGACCAAACATTGATTTGGATGACATTATGCCGGAAAATGAAGAAAAAAAAAATTCTTGGCGTTTTCAATACTTCGAATTGTAAATCAATCTCTTGACATGGTAGAAACAAACTATACAACTCGTCGGGATTGATTGTCATGTTTATCCAACTCTCGTAAGTTAATTTTCACAGTTTCAAAACACTCGCTAAAGCTCGCGCTCTGAAAATTAACTAACTCGAGTTGCATAAACATCATAATCAATCCCAACTTGTTGTGTAAAATCTCTATTTACCACCTCTATGACTTTGACCCACCTTTAACCTCCCAGTGCACTGCGCTTGTGACCGGACTAACTCCAGGGGTACTAGGGCCGGTGTACAATGAGCTGTGACCAGTGCAGTCTTGTTCTACATTATCGTAAAATATGGAGAGACAAAGTTTGTGTTGCGCACAAAGAACGATACAGTCCATAAAGGGTGAATCCAATACAACCAATACTTGTTCTGTAGTAGACTTCCTATTAGCCATGTCTGGTCGCCTAACAAAAGTGTCTTCTAAAAAGTCTGAAGTAAATGAAAGAAAAAAGAAAAAACTTTGCACTTGACAAAACTGAAATATATTATACATTAAATCTACTCAATGTATTTAACGTTTCATTGTTAAGAATCAATACGACTTGCTACGAACTTGCATTGGATCTGACTTATAATGAAAGAAAATTCATTTCCTAGAATTGATTAAAATCACTGATTTATAAAGAATATAGATAGACAGTGTTATTAAATAGACACCCTTTTATTTTGGACATCTTTGTGTTTTGGCAGGTCTGTGAAGAGCTTTTAAAGGAACTTTAGAAAATGTAAAATACTTGATTGATTTCAATTCTTTTCTTGTTTGTTTTGTTTAAAATGACTATTATGAGGAGCAATTTGAAAATAAAAGGTTAGACACCAATTGTCTAATTTGAAAGAAAAATAAATCTGAAAAAAGACATGACCGATATTCCCGTTTTAGGTACAATTTGATTTACATATTTCCAATAACAAAATAAGTGACCAAAGCAAATCATAAAGATGAATACAGTGGCATATGAGTTAATTTTTCTTTCTTTTTTTTCGTTTGCCAGAATTAAAATACTGTTGATATATTTATAATTCTTTAAGACACATGATGACATGAACATTATCAGCGCGAATATTTTCACTTCACACATAT
>JACSZP010015503.1:0-10017 GCA_016161895.1 Pinna nobilis | reverse complement strand
TTTGACTTTTTAAAATTGTCAAAATGTCAATAGTTTGACCTAGTCATTGTCATACTAGAGGTTGTCAGAGATTACAGATGCTGCCCATGGTGATTAAATTGTCAAAGTAATGAGTTCTAGAAGTCCTCAAAACTGTACCATTCCAGTTGTTCTCAATATAACTTTCTGACTTTGTTCACTTAACCTTTGCTAGATTTTCTACCTCTAAACCGGTTTTAACAATTTTATTTTAGGACTATTCACTGCCGATCAGAAACTGAAAACCAACAACGGTCTTGGCTACAGCAGCGCCATTTACACAAGACAGAATCCCAACGGAAATCAGTACGGATACGAGTGTCCGGAGGAGAGGGATTACTTCCCGTATTGGCATCCCACTCCATGGGTAGATGCAGCAGTACTGACAGACAACACTTCATTATGCAGGTAAATGCCACGTAAATTGCTGAATTACTCAACTCAAGCTAATACTGAATACTATTAGGTTGAGAAGCTGGAGTTACACAAAATTCTCAGAGTTAAGAAAATTCTTAAGTTTTATGATGCCCAGCCCAGATCTCAATATTATGCACAAAAAGAGATTCCCGAGTTTGACATTAACAAGATGTTACACAGAAATATAGCATCCTAAAAAATGTTATTGTAATAGCTTAAATTTAAACAAGCAGAATTGTTACATAAATTGACTTCTTCATCAGGAAAAATATTTACAAAAATAACTAAATGTATTTATTCACAGCATGTTCCAGTCAGGTAGCTTCAACACCCAGCCTTACCATGAGTGTGTAGAGACCTACGATAATGGAAACAGGAAGTACTGGTCACGGTGGAACAACGAAGCCCAGTGCACAGAAAATGGAGGACAGTGGGTCCTGCTGAGTAGTTATCTGGAAAAGGCACCACGTAAGAATTCACATACAGAATTGATATAACATTTTGTCTTTCTAATGTCCACTTTGCTATGATATTATTTCCTCTCTCTAATTGTCTTGTCCTCTCTTTTTCTCTCTCCATCTCAAGCCAGACTCAAAACCAAGTTGACAAGAGGTGAGAGATTATGGAAAATATTTTCCAGCATCTTACCTTTGGAACAAAGAGACCCCTACACATAGGCCTACTAATAAACACTGTCTGTGAGAGCCATACATAGTTATATAATGACATGCTCTCATGAGGTCCAGAGCTCGAGTCCTCATGGAGATTTTTTTTTTTCAAGATCTTTTGTATGAGAGAGTAAAAAAATCAAGGTTCTATGTGACAGTGAATGTTAGTGCATTAAAGATACCTCAGAAATCTGTGACACGAAGCGCCAATGATGGGCAAATGTTTGAAGTCCTAAACTGACATTCAGTCAGTGAAAGATTCTAGATCAGTAGGATTTTATACAACATTGCAAGGAGATCTTTATCCTTGATCCTCTACCAAGACACAAAGTTTTGTATGTATTGATTGTTCTGATTGTGAAACAGTGAAGATAAAAAGACCTAAGGATTAGATGTGAGGAGATTTGTATTAGAATTTGTGTACATCATAACATCAAATGGTTCACTGTAACAGGATAATGGTGATCCCACATGATGTAGCTGACACATCAATACATTTGTACATGAATGTACATGTATATGGGTGGGAATTATTTACTACTAAGTACCATGTACCACTAATACCATTTACATATACCGGTACCTTCTTACGGTATGTTTTTTATGCAGAATTAAACAATGACAGAGAATCTTGCAAATACTTTTTACTGAAGTTTATAGCCTTTATGTTTTATGTACAACATACCCAAGCTAGTCAGAAAAGTCATTCTCTCTCTTTCTGTCTCTGTCTGTCTGTTTCTTGGTCCCTGTCTGTCCCTGTCTGTCCCTGCCTCTCTCTCACCCCCCCCCCCCCCCCCCCCCCCCCCCCCAAAAAAAAACCAAAAAAACAAAACAATACAGCAAAAATTATGTAAAATCAAAGAAATGATAAGAGTTCAAAATCAAAATTCATTTCTCACAATATAGATGATACGATATCTATAACACACTGAATTGTGCACTTTATTATTTTGCAGAATATACTACTGAACAACAGTGCACAAGTCAGACACGAGGTGGACTGTCCCACATTTGGGCTGTTCCATTTGATGCAGCAGATGTTACTCAGAAGGAGTGTCTGGTACAGGCCGGTTCCCCTGAATGTGTACAGGCTCCATGGTCTAGGTTTGTTCGTTTTCTTTGAAATATTCTCCCAGTTCGAATAGTGAATTAAACAGCTGAATACTGTTTATCTTGAAATAGCTAAACCTTTGTGGTAGATTTAGTGAAATCATCTGTGAAGGGAGAAAAATCAAATAGGTTTGATACCATTTTTTTTTTTACATATGATAAAACAAATTTACATCATTGCATTCATCCATGGACAAAACTTTATCCCGGGTTATATAATTTGAAATGGAAATAACATGGCTTCGACATTTAATTTATGGATTCTTCATAACTGGACCTTTCATATATGATCATTACTTCTGACCCAGTGACCTTGACCTGCGACTTTGATCTCCTTTTAGAAAAATGATTTTAGTTTTTTAAGTTTTCTCTGTGTAAATTAACACTGATATCTAGCAAGCTTTGTTGTCTTTTATCACTGTTATTTGATAGGCAATTCTACTTTCAAGATGGCTGATACCTTTGAACCACAATTGTTTTGTATTTCAAGAGTTAACTTTCAAAGCATACATGTGAAGTATATTTCTTTATTTCCCTACAGATCTAATCACCTTGGCAATGGACTGAGCGGAGAGGCTCTCACTTATTCATGGACCCTTCCACATTTCCCATCAGCCGATACTAAGAGATGCGTTTTTAGAATGAGGTAAGAAAAATGGATTTGATTTAGTTGTATATAAAATTCTATCTGAGTGTATGTGTTATATAATTAGAATTATTCATTATTTTGAGTGTGGGGCAGTGAAAATATTCCATCGACAGTAGAAGAGTCACTATCTAGGACAAGGTTGTTCTGAAATTTAACATCATTTTATATCTGTTCATCATACACACTGAGGTGACAGGGACGGCCAACCGCAGAGTGGCGCAACAGGGATTCGAGCCCCGGATCCTTCAATTCTAAGTTGAACACGCTTACACCACTTGGCCATGGAGGCCCCGAGGTGGTTTTTGAAAATGAAGTTATGGAATAGGATTCAGTGCTAATATTCATATAAAAAATTCACCATTCATGTATCAGTCAATGAATCATTTAGTATCAAAATGTATGGCAACATTTAGATCACTCATGGATCCTTCAAGCGGGAGCTCCTAATTTTCATTACGGTACTATAAAATGTATATAGAAAGATTGATAAGTATTACCTGAAAACTGTTCTTTTGTTTACAGGTACAACATTTCAACCGATGACTACAGTCCATTTACCACTGACAGTAACTACAATGAGAACATGTAAGTTACTTAGATTTCTGTTCTTCAAGTCAATAATATTTTTACATGAGATCCTTATTCATAGTCGGAAATTTTGACATTTTACTCAATTTTTATAGTAAAATTAGTTTAACTTGGGAAGGGAAACGATTTTTTAAAATTCTTTAATATTGTTTTTTTTTTAGAATATAAACATTTTACTACCAAAGAGATGGTAAAATGATTTGATTTCAGAGATTCAGACATTTGGGGCAATTGCCTATACTGAATAGAAGCCAAATATAGTCTAACCTGCCTTAGCAACCCAATGAATTAAAGGACTACTTATCATACACGACCTAAATACATGTATAGTCCTTTACTTACCGGTACTTTCTCATTGAATTTTCAACCAATATAATCATCTTTTTCAGCAATGCTGGAGTATACTCACCTGTGGAGCAGGACCCATACGTAGATGTCGGAGGTACATCAGCCCTCAGGTTGAACATAAACACCAACCAGTATGGCAGGATCTTTGAGGACAGAAGTCACGTATTTCTGATGATGCCCAGACCTTCAGACATGCAGACAGAAAGGATTTTCAATTTGAATGTTCGAGGAAAACGGGGAAACATTGTCCAGACCTACCCCGCTGTGGAGTACGACTTCTCCCCTAACACTTTGAACATGCAGGCATCAGATCTTGTACATATACAGTGGACAGGTATTCATATTTCTGTAATGTATTGTATTGTTGTTTAACGTCCCACTCAAGAATATTTCACTCATATGGAGACGTCACCGTGTGTCAGTGAAGGGTAACAAATTTTGTCTATGCTTGGCACTTATGGCCATAGAGCAGGGAGGGTTCTTTAACATGCCAATACCTACTGTGACACAGGACCTCAGTTTTTACTGTATCATCCAAAAGACAGAGATGGCCAACCGCAGCATGGTGCTACGTGGATTCGAACCCCGGACTCTTCAATTCGAAGTCAAACATGCTAACCACTCGGCCATATCGGCCCCGTTTCTGTTATTTAATCAATTTTGAAATGAAAAGGAGAATTTCTTAAGATAGGGTATAGATTTCTAAGAAAAGAATATCTTAAAAGATTTCTGTTCATTTAATAGGCGTGTTATGTTTCTTTCAACATTATTGTGTGGTGTTATCTAGCTGATGTGGCTATCAAATCTTTTGACCTATGCACTGAGATATTTAGCCTTAAACAAGTCCTTGACTGTGGAGAGTATGAATGTGTAAGCCTTCCTGACTTGCTGAAATCAGTTGTAGTTCACACTTACCGATTTCAAAATCTCGAGTTCAAATTTTTAGGATAAAAAGTTCCAATTCTTGAGATTATTTAGAACTGTGTACCAGTTGAATTTCACTTCAACTGCATCATGACTGGTGATTTTCTTACACTAAAAATATAAAAGCCAATAAAATGTGTTGTATCATTGAGTATTTATAAATTATGTGTTTTGAAAAAAAATCTTGATTAATGTCTTCAATATTTACAGGATCAAATACACATAACAATGGTGGAAACGGAGGAGATGGTCAGGCTGGTGATGAGGGACAAGGAAAGGGAGGTAAGAAATACTCAGTGAATGGAATCTTAATTTTGGCAAAAATTACAACAGTTACTCCATGCTAACAGGAGCATAACTAGCCTAGTTTTGATGTGCATGCTTTGACAAAGAATGTTTAGGTGCCAGAAGGGGGCTGGAGCCTCATCCAGAAATCATTTGAAAAAAATCAAGAAAAATGTCATAATTTGGGTGCACTTATGCCCGTTGTTATTTTTTGTCAAATAATCATTTATGCTTAAAATAAAATAGTTTTTCTTAAATCCTGTACATGCTTGAGCATACAAGCATCCATAATAAAAAATATGCCTACCCCCTAGCTACCTATAACTATTTAGTAGAACCTGTCTGAAGTGATTGCTGCTTTGAGAGATATATCTTTTGAGACTCCCCCTAATAGAATAATTTATGATTTATTGAATAACCCTTTTAATAAGAGTTCTAATGAGAGACCATCTGTTTTGCAATCATATCTTTCTCATGGGGTGTTGTCATATTTTTCTGTACAGGTACTGACAGATCCAACATTGTTCAGATCCGCGATTTGAATGACAACTTCCCTCTACCCAGCGAACAAGCCAGTATGTTCAACAACGCAGAGATAAAATGGATCTATCACGGCAACAAGGATACAGCTAAACAAAACCTGGCTGTGACTATGGCGTCTGCTGGCTACTACAGGTGATTGTCATTAAAATGGACCACCACTTGTACACCTGAGTTGGCCAAATTGTCAGTAGAATAGAGGGTCATATGTGAAGTTGACCTATAATAAATCGGTCTATAATGAATTCAGCGCTAAAACAAACTGACACAAACTCTCCTACAAAATTACTCTTTATCCACAATTTGTTTAGTTCAAACATATTTTATTGCTCAAAAGTGCAAAGGGATTAGGCACAAGTTATCTCAACATATTAGAGCCCTCTCCACTTGTTCAGAAGTCTAACTGCTCACTGCACATTGATGAGCATAGGACAGATTTGTAGCACTTCACTGGTATTTGTTGACATCTCGATATAAGTGAAAGATTCTTACATGGGATGATAAACAACAATGCAACAGCCAACCTGAGAGAACCAATATGACCAAACTTGTCTGTTGGTTGTATTGTTGTTTAACGCACATATACCTCTCGACAATCTTTCACTTATATAGAGACATCTGTGTATGCTGGTGAAAGGTGACAAATTTGCCCATGCTGGGCACTTAGGGCTGTAAAGAGGTGTGTGGAATCTGTAATGTGTTGACACCTACTGAGACAGGGACAGCCAATCGCATTGTGGCTCAGATTCGAAACCTATGACCTCACATTCAGAAGGTGAACATACTAAATATTTTTGCCACAGCAGCCCCACCGAACTTGTAAGGAGATGCCAACAAGTTACATGAACATATACGTATTACTTTTAAATTCATTTCCGTGAAATAAAAAGGACAACCCCCACCAGATTAATTGAAAGAGTAAATTGATTGAACAGCATATTCACCTTGTGTTCAACATTTGAAGCCACAAATGTAGGTCATTTTGATGGGACACTAAAAGTAGAAGCCCAGCACTGCACATTGGTGATCATAGGCATTCATTGGTGTATTCATTTGAGTGAAAGACACTCAAGTAGAACGTTAAACAATGACACAACAATAAAATCCATGTGTTTCTCTTTTTGTAGATGCGTCAAGGACAGCGACTGTCCTTCGTCAGACACAGGATACAGCGTAGAAAACAAAAACAAAATCAACGATCTCTTAGACAATGCTCCAGCATCCTTTGAGGGAGCAGTCCTTAGATTCAGCAGAGGACGGTATCATTATATGTGCACACGTAACAACAACTTTACAAACAGAAGCCAGAAAGGAACGATCACCGTTGCCTAGGTGATTGGAGTGTCTGGATAATCAAATACTCATGAAATCCAAAGTCAGTAGGTCTATATATTGTATGTATACTTATGAATACTACGTATCTTGATGCTGTCATAATTCCCTTTCTTTAAAGTTGGTTTGTACAAAAATTATGAAATTCGTACCATCGAATATTTCGATAAGCTTTAAGAATGGCAAAAATTACTCATGCTGCTTATCCAAGAATTCCAATCCAATTGTGGAAGTGGAAATATGATAAAAATCAGATTGGCACAATTTTTGTGTATGTTTCCCAAAAATGGACAACATGACGCAAAGCATCAATTCTGTCCACAGTGCCATAATTTAAAATGAAATTCCTTTCACGGAATTTGGCAACAAGTTGTAGGTTTTTATCAAGCTAACAAATTGCCACACTCATGTATAATATGTGACATATCAATAGTGTAATAGACACATTCCAATTTTTAAAATTGTATAAATTCATTGTTAAGTTTATGTCACCGTATATTACAAATATAAAAACCATATGTAAAATACTCATCTTATTTCATGTTCATGAACAAAAACCGCTGATCATTGAGATCCACTCATTGAAAAAGTTGCATGAAATAGTGAAAACTTGCTGCCAAGACCACCTGAGTGGTTGACATAAAATTGGTCTGATAAGTGAGGTGGCCACACTTTTCACTAAAATTCAATGGTCTGTAATGAGAGCTGATGTCCACCACAGTGAGATGACCTATTGAAGGAGGTCTACACATTCGACTCTTATGATAAAAATCACTCGTACTTGTCTTCAGTGTATGAAATTTAAATGTTTAGACTGTCTTTAGACAAATTATAATTTGAATTCAATAAAGATAATCACAATCTTATTTGTATTATTCATGGAAACCATGTTTCTTCATAGATGGTCAATTTCATTGAAAATGCACAAAATATGATGAATTGAAAAATCGTTTACTTGGGATTGATTTCAAGTGTTTTTTAACGTAAGATTTTTTGAGAAAAGGGCCTTGTAAGATTTTTTGTGTGAAATGGGCTCCTGAATTTGAATGGTCTTAAATGAGACATTTAATCTACAATGAGGTAGTGTTTTTTAGCAAGGTTACACTGTACTTATGGCTTAATTCATGATTTTGTAATTATGTACAGTAATCTTGTGTACCAACGTAACATTTTTTACCAAAACCCAAAATGAGGCTCATCCATGTCTGTGATTAACTGTATTATTACGTATAATCCCAGTAAATACATGTATTACAGCTATGGCATTTCAGTTTTATATTACATTGATCCAAGCCAAAGATTGCTATTTTGTGATGTAAACCTACTACACAATTCATTTTTCATTTTCCAGTATACTTCTCTCGATGCTTTTGTCTATGACAACAGATCTTTGAAAAAAAAGTAAAATTTTGTATCATCATTATGCACTTACATTGTACATTGATTGTACACCCTGCCCCCTCCTGAAATCCTCGTTTAGCAAAAGTGTAAGATTCTATTGGGCACTAGCTATCTAGATGTACATACACAGTAATTGTGATAAATTGTATGATTTCCACATGCATGGTACAGCATTATTGTCGTCAGTTCAGTAGATGACGGCCAAGGGGCTTAAAATTTTTGAAATAAGAATGTTTCGATTTCCATTAACATTAAAAAGTGTAAGTGTAACCACAGCTGGTATTTATAACTTAAAGTATCTTTTAGAGAATGACAATTTTCTGGAGTTCTCACCAGAGACCACCAGTTATTTGGAGACCACCAGTACAAGGATGGTCCCGCCTAAAAAATAGGAAATACATTGTAAAGCCTTTAAATGAAATGAATTTTCGTTTTGTTGAGTTGCTATTATAAAAATTGTTGCAACGACAATTATGGCAGGGATCTTCTCAAAATACTTTTTAATGGTCATAGCAATATATAGAAATGTAAACTCAGCTTTATGTAACTTAATAATAATGTATACAAGCCTCATCGAAATCCAGGTTTTTTAATACTGTATAGAACAATATATGTTGCTTAGAAACTATGTAATTGTATGTGTGTGTATGCTTATGTGTATTGAATGATTTTTTATGTATGTATATTTTTACATATATATGTGTAAATGTGTTGACATTTTTATTTTTGGAAAATAACATGTCCCACGCCTGGAATGGTTTTCCAATGTCCGTCTTGTTGTCAGGAGATTGTTTATGAATTGATAGTCTGTATTTACTTATCTTTTGGTACTTCTCAATTAGTACCAAAGTTATCTTAAAACATTTGAGATCTCAGTTCCCGTGGAATTAATGGGTTATCCTCTTTAATAGAGTTATAGTCCTAATGGGAAGCAAAATGTGTTGAATTTTAGTGAACAGCAAAAAAAAAAAAACAAAAGTGAAAAAAAAACTTATGAAAACTGTCAAAGATGTAATTTGGAATCAACATTATATGGAACCAGCAGTATATAGATTTTCTGCAACTGCAATTAAATCAAGTATCGTAATTTTTCAGGGAAAATACTTCTCGACTCCCCATTGCATGCTCCTTCTATTAATAACTATTGCTTGAAAAATATAAACAAAATTGTTGCCTTCGTAAATTTATAAAGTGTCTATGAAAGTTAGGATGTTCGGGCATTAATGAAATGCATGGGAATACAATATAGGCTTTTTTGTTAGTGATGTTTTGATGTTATGTGTGTAAATATATGTATCAGTATATATGTAAGCCATGTTTTATCTATAGTCCAAACTATATACTCGTCAAATAACTCACATTTTCCACCATTTTTTCAAAACCCATTTTAATCATGTTCATTAAATATAGCTACCCTTCACTGTATACCTACATTGGAACCTGGTATGAAGACCACCTCACTCAAACAGCCACCTCTCATTTAAGACCAATTCTTCAGAAAAATTAGATTCCAGTCTGTCAGTATTGTGGGCCACTTAGGTCTTGCTTAAGGCACCACCACATTAAGTAGACTAATGTAAACCAAACCATTTGGGTGGTGTGTATATAGATGTTCCATGATGCATATTTGTTTTACTCATACCAAAAGTAGATTTCTAATATAGGTTGAATTTTTCAAGGTATTTTATGGACTTTCCAAAGACGGGGTTGCTCCCCTTTACTCATATGCAAATGGCT
>JACSZP010015494.1:0-22621 GCA_016161895.1 Pinna nobilis | reverse complement strand
AAGGTGATTTGATAAGCCCACCATCAGTATGATGGTGGGCTAAAAAGTTGGTATAAATGAACTTTCA
Source organism: Pinna nobilis (assembly GCA_016161895.1). Classification (NCBI taxonomy): domain Eukaryota; kingdom Metazoa; phylum Mollusca; class Bivalvia; order Pterioida; family Pinnidae; genus Pinna; species Pinna nobilis. Next base: position 22,554 of record JACSZP010015494.1, on the reverse strand, counting down.
ATGGAAGCTGTACATACTGAATTTTCCATATTGCATAACAAAACAGCAGGTCATTCATATTTTGATCTTATTGAACAACTGAAGAGCAAAACATGGTATGAAATCAGATGTTTCTGGCTAGCCTTGACAAAACAAATATGAAATCTGAAAATACTCTATTAATGCTAACTTGAATCCTGATGATTCAGAATCATTGCTGTTTGTACTAAGTTAAATCAATATGGTAAATATTTTGACATAAGCTCTTGACTCAATACTAAATTGTTGGTGAAATTGTATTGTAAAACATCTCTGTCACTCAAGAATTATTCACATATACGGAGATGCCATTGTATTCCAATGAAAAACTACAAATGAGGCCACTGAATGGCACTAACTGCTGTTAAGCAGTGAGGGTTCTTTAACATATAAATACTGCTATACCCCTCTCAATGAATGACAGGAAAAGCCAGCAGCTTCGCTTAGTGGATTCTAATCCACCACCTCATTGTCTGAAGCTAAACACATTAACCACCGAGCCATGCTGGCTCTCTCATACTACATATAAGTGAAAAAAGTACACTATACTTACATTATATTGGTTGATGTTCGTACCAATTACACTAGTTCTGATGAACACTTGCCCAGTCTGATCATTCACATAGAACAAATCACTACTGGATGTTGTTCCAGAGAGCTGATACCTCACAATGTTGTTAGGTGACTGAAAAAAAATGGATTTAACTTTGTTTAATAAATATTATAGAGAGTATCAATGTTGATTGTTGATGTACCATTTTAAGTTTTTGTCTGACATAGACAGCATAATGAAACAAAGAATGATCAAAGATTACTAATTTGATCAAAAACCTTTTTATTTTGCTATATTGATATAAAAGTCTTCTTAGCATATCAAGAAAAGCAGAAAATATTGGTCATGGACTACATTTGAAACATTATTCTATCTTATCACATGTAAATACTTCAAAATCATATAAGCCATTATGGTCACCCTAGCCATCAGAGTTACGGAGTTTGACTCCTAAATATTATTGCTGATGTGGATGTAGAAGCTGCCAAAGGGCTAATAGTAAAACTTCCCTCTCATTTCCAGGGAATGGCTATAAGGGGAATCCAAGAGACTTATTCACACACAAAAGCATTATTTCCTCATACCCTGGATGGATCAAATTGAAATCAAAGAATAAAAAGTATTAAAGGCAACACATTTCATACCATATTTTCATGTTTCCAAATAGTGATGTACAAATCTTAAATCACAACTTACAGAAGAGTCACTATCTGATGCTTGTACAGTATAAACAGGAGTAAGAACATTATGCGTCTCCAATATGGTTGTCTGATAAAGTGCACTTGGGATCCACACTGGAGCAAATTCATTTCTGCGGACTGAGACTGTCAACACAGCATACTGTTCACAGGCTGGAGAACCACCATCTCTTGCACGCACACGCAGCTGGAAATATTGAATAGAGAATAACAATAACATTGACCAGTAATAACTCTAAATATCAATTTACATAAAAGCACTTTGGCTTATGTTTAACTTAAGCAAAATCTTAACTCTTGACTTTTTCCCCATGTTACTATCAGAATTATTTCATGACAACATCAAGAAGGAAAAAAAAACAAGAAGCCTATTTGGGAACACTTTTTATCTAACACTCATTATTAAGACTGCTATGCAAACAAAAATTGGAACAAGACTTCATATATATGCACAATACACCACATGTATATCATCATATTTAACTAATTTTGTTTTCCAAGAACGTTTTTAATCTTTACAAAATTAATACTATTTTTTCACAAGATGAATAAACCAAGGGATTTCATGAATTAGCAAATTGGAAACCAAATATCATCCAGTGTCAATAAATATAACTAATTTAATTAAACAGACAAAGTGGTTTAAAGAAAGAGGTCCAAACATCAAATGTTTATGCAAGTAATGCCCATGGCAACAACAACATATGTATAAATTTTGATTGGAACAATCCTCTTGAATCAAATGTTTTTCCCACAAAGCTAGAAAGGCTGATTTTAGTATTCAGCTGAGTTAGATGATTCAAATCTGATTTTAGTATAAAGTTAAGCTGAAGAATTCAAGACTTTGACTTTTCCCTATATGCTGACTGACATCAATAATAACAAAAACTATACAGAAATCAAGAAACTAAATTGAATTAAATAGCATATATTATCAAAAATCATTCATCTCAAAATTTGGCCATTTTAGTCATTCAACAATTAATTTGTAAATAACATTAGTAACAAGTAGCAAGTAGTAACACTATGATCCGAAAAAAAGCATTACAAAATGCTTAACATACCCTATACTGGGCACCAGAGTCAGAGAACAAACCAGTCTGTACAAAGATGAATCCAGTATTACTGTCAATTCTGAAGTAAACAGGGGCGTTGTCATCTCCAACAAGATCATATGTGATTGTGCTGTATATGCCCTACAAACATGACAAAATGAAAAGTTAACAGGTTTAATAATACTTTATCTGTGCTTCTTTTGAAAACATATTTCAAGGTTATTTGTGCATATCTATATCATTAAGATCAAAGGTATTGTCCTGTTTCGGTGAGGAACCTAAATCGGTGGCCCTGAATGATTTCCCGTGTCACACGCAAACTGGAAACCAAACAACAACATTGTTTCTAGCACAGCAAAAGGAAACATCATTGAGGGTGTACAAAAATATTTTAGGAAAATCAGATTGCTAATATCAGTTTTATTTGTTTATTATTCTTTGCACTGAAACCAGTAACTCGATGCTATAATAGAATGAAAAGAAAGGTTACATCACAGAGGACAAAACAGGTCTGTCTCTTATGTGAAATTTAAAAACCAAAACCTTTTATCAGCTTCCTCCAAAGTGATAACTAAACGCGGAAATACAAGTTTCTGTATGTAATAAACATCTTCATTGACAAAAACCCGAAATATTTAAAATAAAAAAGCACTGCCTCCAGTAAAGCTCAATTTTTAAAAATAATAGCACAATTTTCAAATAAAGCAGAGTAAAATTTTAAAATTTAATACCTTGCAAAAATCATTCTTTGGGAAATTATGCCAAAAATTCTCTGTTTAATGACATTATATGTCCCAGCTCTTGAATGCTTAGAATTTCAATTTTCTGTAAGTGATATATATTTATGGTTTGCATAGCTTAGTAAGGTTCAAGCTGTATAACAATAAACTCCATCAAGAAACCATTGTGAAAATAACTTACTGCCTGGTCCTGATCAAAAGCTGTAACATTGTAAATTTTGCTGTTGATAGCTGTTGATTGAGTGATGGTGATGTTAGTTGGTAAATTATTAAAAATAGGACAGTTCAGATTTCTCAGAACTGTAATCCTGACAGTGGCCTGCTGGGCACTTTGACGGGTTGGCACTCCTTGGTCTGTTGCTAGCACTGTCATCTATAAGATGGCAAAATATTAAATTTGTTTTACTGAAAGGATATATTTTTTCCCTTTCAAATCCAGCTCCTTCTGTGATACAACATTAATTCATATAAATAAACAACAAATGATATATATTAACACTTTTCTTGAAATAATAGTCATTCATCACTATCTATGATTATATCCTTCCTTGCACTGTTACAAAAAACTAATTTACAGACCCCAGGTGTACCAATCATCCAAACAAGAGTGCTTTGAAGCACATGATATGCCCGTCGCTAATATTGTCGTAACAACTTGATATTACAATACGCACATCTTCATATGATATCAATATCACATGACATTCCACTATTTCGGAATTAAAGGGACATAACTCTGCCAAATATTGTTGTAACAACTTGATATTACGATATGAACATCTTCATATGACATTAATAACACATGGCCAATTGCTAAACATTATGTCAAAAACTGTGGGACAAGTTGGGCCCACAAGAAAATGTAACGCAATAAAGAGGAAAGTAGGTGCTGACGGACCGTAACTCTATTTCTGTGAAAAGTTGAAAAGTTATATAAAAACCTGTCATATAAGTTAAACATCACTTCTTCATGTGATACTTTGAAAAAATTGAAAGGAATTGAAGTAAAAACAAAAAAGTTCTAGCAATTTGAATGAAATTCCACTATTTTGAAATTAAAGGGACATAACTCTGGTCAGAATGGCGATACTTTCACACCCCTGAGAACGGTTCACACAATGATGCAACCTAGAATGTTTGGCGAAAATCCGGACAGACAGACAGACGGACAGACAACCCCAAACCATAATACGACCCGTCTTCGACGGCCGTATAAAAAGAATGAAATGACATTAACACTTTCTTCAAATTGGAAGACTGATTTTTAAACTTCATTGTAATATATGGTGTAAGTTCTACTTATCATGACATAAAATTACATGAATTAAGAAATAAAAGAAATGCTTTCAAGCATGGTGTCAAAAAGTTACATTATGACATAGAATCACTAAAAGAGAAATTTCTTTGAGTACAAATCACAACAACTTACTGTATACAGGTTGATGTTTTGGTTGTCAGTTGTCAGAGATTTCCTAACTGACACACTGCCATCAACAGAACTAATCTGGAAGTACTCAAGTGCTGAGGAATCACCAGTTGCTGAGTATGTAATGAGATTGTGTGGACTCTACAAAAAGAAAGTGATATCTTTGAGTATTGTTACTGAAATTGAAAATATCAAAGTATGCTCAAAACTTCATCTACAAATGTGAGCACTGTATGCTGTAAGCTTTATCCACAGATGCATCTAAAGAGAGTATAAAATACTCATTTGAAAGTGTGTGTTGTTCCTCTAGACGAATTACAGATGACATGAAAGAAAAATATAAAATCAAAATGTTGCAATGTTGCAATGTTGCTTGTTTTATTTTCACCCTTACTACTGTCAGTGGTCAAATTCAAAACTGGGCCATTTCAAAACAGTGAGTTTATTGTGAAATGACTGGGCAAATTTAAAATGGAATTGTAAGAGCATTAGTGCAAACACAACTTTGGTGAAATTAATCCTGTATACATTAATTCTGTTGCATCTTAGAATTTGACCTTTGTTCAAAAACAAAGACTGGCCTACAAGAAAAGGATATTTTAATATGATATATTGGTAGTTTCATATGTACCCTTGTATCAGCATCAGTTGCATCTACTTTGACAATTGGAACACCCAGAGCTTGATTTTCTGTGATGGTTACTTCATACAGCAGAGGGTTGATGACAGGAGCAAACAAGTTACGTTGTACAAGGACATCAATGGTGGCAGTAGAGGAGAGTGATGGAATTCCTCCATCATATGCTAGTACTCGAATCTTAAAGAAGGAAATATCTTATATCAATACAAGTTTACCACTCACAGATATTAAATTTGACCAAATACATGTACTATTATTCAATGTTTCAAAGGTGAAAAACTCAAGAGTAGTTAACCACAGCAAAGCTGAAGTCAATTACAGAAATCCTTTGTACAACCTACAACAAATAGACATGACACATCTAAAACATATTTCGTCTAGGAACATGGAAAGGAAAACAAAGGGCAATATATAGTTTAGGGTAACAAATAAAAATAAGATCAGATTCAAGTAACAAAGTTTACCTTGTAATTAGAGGTAGTGTCAAAATTTACACTGGATGACAGAGAAACATTTCCTCTGGTGTTGTCAATGTTAAAGAAGGTTGTAGCAGAGTCATCACCAATGATGGAGTACCTGACCACATTAAATGGGCTCTGCAAAATACACAACTATTAAGTAATATGCACTTCATACAAAATTTACATGAAAGACTTTCATTCAAGGTGGACTGTCAATTCTTTAGATAAAAGAATATAATTTTGGACACTAATATATGTCATACATTAATCAAACCACATTCACTTTTGATGTTTTACAATAATTTACCAAGTTGTAGGCTTAGAAGACCTTATGATTTGGTTAAAGATATCATTTCCTTAATCTTTTTTAGAACTCTGTGATAATTTCAAAAAATTTACAAATATCTTTGACTTCTTTTCATATAAGGATTTTCACCAGGTGCATCATGAACAGTACAGTCAGATCTTTATTTAGCAGCTATAAGAGGAATTGAAGAAAATTTGTTGTTTGAAACAGGTGGCTGCTTACTTGAGGTCTACTGAATTAAGGTTCAGCAGATGCAAGTTTCTGTAAGGTTAATCATACCCTGCTCATGGACTAGAGGTGACTGCTTTTGTAAGACAGCTAATAAGGCAAGTTTGATTGTGCATTGTAATATTTCCAATACTGTACTAAAAAAAAGACATTTACTTACGATCAAATCAGAATCAGTGGTTGTAACCTGGTATACAAGTTGTCCCACAAGAGTTGTTGCCTCAATCTGAGTAGAGTATGGAGTGTTGAGGAACACTGGAGGGTTCTGATTCTTTCTCACAAATATATTGACATCAATGGTGTTGCTTGATAGCTGAGGTGTTCCAAGATCTCGAGCCACTACTTTCATCTGGAAGAATCAGTTTAAACAAGTGTATATTTCATACATATATTTAGATTTCATTAAAATCACAGTTAGATTTTTCTTTGTGCTTTCACAAGTATGTCATCCATGTATTCCTACAGAAAGACATATCAAATTCATTCAAATTGATATCACTCTCGTATAATTCTGATATTATTTTCACATAGGTAGGTACAGCAAGCACAAAAAGATGAAATTTATATTTCATCACCATTATCAAGAAACATCTGATGTAAGTGTATCACCTTTGCATGACAGTATTACACACACATTTAAATGTCAATTCATCAAACAAAAACCTATAAAGTAATAAAAATTCAAATCCTATATATCTTACATTGAAATTGTTTGCCTTGCATGGATCATAAAGGAGAGACCGTCTCAAAGCTAAATCTCCTGTCACTTCATTGATCAAGAAACAATCAAGATCCTCTTGGTCAGCAGTGATGTAGTACCGCACTGTGTTTTGAGGAGGCTGCAAAATTTCAGAAAAATAAACTTTATTCACAACAAAGCATTCATAGGGGGAGCATATGTATATATGTATATACTTAGCTTCTTCTTATATTAAAAGTTTGGCATGAAATTATATTGACCACCACATGAAACACATAGACAGTGTAACTTTGCCTAAAAACCAATTTAATTTGCAGATCATCTCTGGTTAATAACTATCAAAACTCTGTTTGTACCTCATCATTCTAAGGTATTTCTACCTCACTTAGTAGACCTAATCAAAACAATTAAAGCAAGTCAATACTGTGGCCTCAAGGAAAAGGTTAAAATGACCAAAAAAATTATCTATAAAATAGTAAGAATTAAACACAAATAGATTTTAAGAATCACCAACCAAGTAGCATATACTATGTCACTGAAATTCTTGATTCTTTTGGTACACTGCATTTTTTAAAATTTTCAATATCAGCATAAATGCAATTTATTTTCAAAAATTTAATTCTATCTATAACATAAACAATATTACATGTTCCAAAATGAAGTACAATTCACTCAAGCTGCCTATCAATATGTCTCATTATTCTATAAATTTAGAGAACCTATGACAAAAAGCACATATAAGAGTTCAAAATCTTTGGTGAAAATTATCTTACCAGAGGGTCTAAGTCGGTGGCTTGTACAGTCAGGATAACAGTTCCCAGAGACAGTGTTTCCACTACGGTTTCTGAGTAACTCTGTACTCCCCATACTGGAGCCTGGAAATTACTCTGCATGGTCACAATAACTACAGATGTGTTGAACTTGAACGGTACTGCTCCATCCCTGGCACGTACACGGATCTGGAATTCAAATATTATCTTGTATTACATACATTGTAATGACAAGATTTCATTTGCAAATTTAAATAGCATGGAATAATTTAACAAGGTCTCTCTTTTTTGTAAAACAGTTTTGTAGCATAGCATGAGAATGTTATAATGTGGTAAATAAGTCAATAACTTCTGATTAAAAAATGCTGATGAGATGTTATTGAATACAATGAAATATGTCTAGAGAGACCACTATCAAAAGAGAGCTCTTTTGAGAGACCACTTATATGGAAACTCTTTTTAAGTCAATCTTATTAATCAAAACTAATCATGAGCAATTAACTGTCTTAAAACTGGATTTCCATGACTACAGGGGTCTCTCAAAACAGTTTCATCTATTAACTGCAAGTTTAAGGTAGTTGATACATACCCTATACTCTGACACACTTTGCTCGTTTAGAGTTCTAGCGACTGTAATTCTTCCTGTTGCAGAATTGATGCTGAAGTAAGTTGGTGCCGAGTCATCACCGATAATGTCATATGTCACTTGTCCAAATGGAGTTGCCTGAAAAAATATAAACATTAACATGGTTGTAAGAAGTAAACTGTTATTTGTGTAAAAGTGCAAAAATGCTTAATTTCCTTTTCCAACACAAGTGATAAAACCTAGCTGGTACAGGTAAAAAATTTTGGTCTAACTTATTTTTGTGTTTACTTTGTTGATATTTTAACCAACAGAAAGTTAATCAGTAAAATAAACAAAACTCTACATGATTCAGTTGGCAAAAAGCAGTGATCCAGTGCAACTTCACTTTATAGTGTTTAAATCATTGATGGTCAACATTTTAACATTTCCATAAAAGAAATTCATATAGTACTTACAGTGCCATCATCATCCCGAGCTGTGACATCTATGATGCTTGTACCAACACCGATGTTAGCTCCAAGATCAGCTCTGTATGGCTCATTGATGAAGTAAGGGGTGAAGCGATTTCGCAGTACATTGATGGTGATATAAGAGTTCTGAGGGGCTGATCGTGGTGGATTCCCATTGTCTCTTACTGATACTACAGCCTAGTGGTGAAAAAAGTAAACATTTGTGGTTATATTTAGTAGGATTCAATGTCTGAATGTAGTTACTCTTAATAATTACTTCTACTGTATACCAGGATGTATTTACAACAAAAACATATGTGAAAAAATAAGCAAGTCTGCAAAGTCACACTCACCACAAATTGGTCAACAGTTGTTAATGTGAGGGATTTTCTCACATATAGCCATCCAGAACTCTGATTTATGTCGAAATATTCACTAGTTTGGGAGCTGATCAGCTGATTTTCCAAAGTATATGTAAGTGTATTATAAGGGGCCTGTAAAAAGAAAATCTGATATATTTACATCAGTTCAAAATGCCTCCATGTAATAATCTACAATTTCTAAGAAATCAAAGGGGCCAACAGTCAATGAATCACGAAGAAACCACTGAACCAATATGAGTTGCCATGTGGGACATACAAGTAGCCACTATCTATCAATGATGCAAAATTACTCAGAATACTCATAAATGTATTGAAAATGAGCCATTGTAAAAGAAGAAAAGAATACAACATCATAATACATGTAACATACAATAATCAGACCAACTAAATTTAGAATTGAGTCACAGACAATATTTTGTTGACATTAACAGGAATTATTTATAAATACACAAAGAAACAACCAACATACATGTATGCAAATTAACCAAAATAAAAAAAATCTTATCTATTTTGGTGAGACAAGTCATTCTTTCATGAATGGGTGCTGAGCATCATCTAAGAATTCACAGGTAAGCATCATTTAAGAATTCACAGCTACCGTAATACTTACTCCAAATATAAAATCTTCATCTTTAAAAGCAAACATCAATCAAATAAACTAGTGTTATACTGACCGTTACATCCTGGTCGCTAGCTTGTATCTGCAAAATGGACACTCCCAGACTCTGTGTTTCAAATATGCTGACAGTGTAATTCTGGGTGAACAACTGCGGGGCAAACAAATTGCGAGTTACGGACACCAACACTGTAGCAGTAGCACTACGAATGGGAGATCCTCCATCTTGTGCTAATACACGAATCTAAATAGAAAAAAAAAATTCAAAGTAATGAATTGTACTCATCAGCTTTGCAGTCTAATTTATGCATGGTTAGATGTAAATGCACTTTATTCTTTCCCTTAGACATTGTTCAAAGGATAAAGGCTTATTCAAAAATTCTGGCTAATACTTCAAGATAAATTCCATAATAATCAGTGAAAATTTTGCAAGATGCAATTTTACATTTAAGGTATTAGCAATTACAGCTAATAACTGACAAAGTTAATTCCAAACGAAGCAAAAACTTACAGAGTACAAGGTATTGGAATCTGATACAAGATTCTGTGTTGATGTTGATATCAATCCAGTGAATGTGTTGATGGTAAACAAATTAGGTGCTGTGTCATCACCAATGATGGAGTAGGATATGGTGTTGTAAGGTGCCTGTAAATAAATTTCAAACCTTTAAACTTATAAAGAAATCTAAAATTGTCACAATTTTCTTGTTATATTATGTTTTTGTCATTGTTTATTTTAAATCAGCAAAATAAAAAGTACTAGCAGCTGCAGCCCTTGTTTTGTGTACTAATTACCTAAAGAAACAGAGAAAATAGTCATCCTGAGCAGAATATTTGTAGGAAATAAAACATAAACAATAACATGTAGTTCAAAAACAAAAAGACTAAAGTGACAGTGTTCAAAGCAACAAAGATATTTAAAACAATGATATAATGCAAATGAATTACAATTGTACTTAGAATAATGATAACTGTCAGAGTTGGGCTGGGCATCATCAACATTTGAACAATTTATAAAACATTAATTACATTGGTATAGTAATAACAATTGGTTGTATTTTTGTAATTCTAATGTAATATTTGATATACCTGCTTTAAGATATATCATTAAAATAATTATGTTGACAGAGAAAACCTCCAAAGTGAGGGGTGCACATTTACAGTTTATAAAGCAATTGAAGGAAATGGTTTGAATAGTCTATACATAGATATGAACATGAGATTGATGCATAGGTCATCAACTCAAATTTCAACAAGCAGTACATCAACTAAACATATCTATTCATAAAGTCATAAACTATTTGGCAAACAAATACTAGGGCACATGTTTTTACCGTTGTATCAGCATCTGTAGCGTTGACATCATACACCCTAGTTCCTGCAGCAACAGTAAATGGAACTGTAGTGGAGTAGGGCGTGTCGATGAAGATTGGTCCATTCTGGTTCCGAATCACATTAATCGTCACTTGTGCTGGTGTTATTGAAGACCTTGGAGATGATCCCTGGTCAATTGCTGTTACAGTGAACTGAAGAAAAAGAGAAGAAATTAAAGAGAGCATTCTATGAAAAATCCAATGAAACATACATTATTACAGAATAAATGAAACCTTAAAAGGTCAACTGTCATATTGGAGACAAATGAAACACAATTATATTCTCATATATATTACTTGAATATACATTAAAGAAACAAGTTTATCTGACCAAAACAAATTTATGGGGAAAATATAACAATATAAACCATGGATCATCGAATAATCATCTCAGTTAATTTGTTATATTTCATTAATACACATGAGTATCTGGAACTTCATTCCTTTAGTAATCAGAATTTAAGTTTTACATGTAGTTCTATATTACTTGAATATACATTAAAGAAACAAGTTTATCTGACCAAAACAAATTTATGGGGAAAATATAACAATATAAACCATGGATCATCGAATAATCATCTCAGTTAATTTGTTATATTTCATTAATACATATGAGTATCTGGAACTTCATTCCTTTAGTAATCAGAATTTAAGTTTTACATGTAGTTCTATATGAAGAAAAGATTTGTTGGGGAGAACATTTAACTACTTTGAACTTAACTACCTACTAAAACCTAATAAAATACAAATAAGTTTACAGCAATGCTGACACAGACAAGAAACATTTTCATGTGTCATGAGACTTTAAACTTTGAATTTTACTTACAGTATACACGCTATTGACAGAATTATCTAGCTGTAGTGGCACTCGTACTGTCAGCCATCCTGTAAGGCTGTTTATTTGGAAGTATGTGCTGGCAAATGAGTTGGTGTTAGAGATGGCGTATTGCACTACATTGTTTGGAGCCTGAAAAAGAAAAGTAAGTCATATTAACACTAGAAAGTTTACTAAAGTATCTTTAAAACATAGCTATGAAAGTCACATCAATCAGTTCTATTATTTTGAACATCAAAGTGTGCAAATATACTGTAACTCAAATTTTTTTTCTGAGTTTAAAATTGATCTTTTCTGGAAAGTTTTGTCCAGGGATTCTTTCAATATTTCATGAATTGCTAAAAAGCAGAAAACTAAATTATATTTACCGTCTTAGAGAAAATAATTTTCGCTCAATAGTACAGCATCTTAAACCAATTTTAGTGAACATCTAATTTTATTGGATTCAAGACAGTCTTTTAAAATAGATTTTAAGTACATGTATAATGTATAAAAACAAATTGACACAAACAACAGAAATTGTAAACATTTAAATTGACATTTTTTGTTCAAAGTCAAAGTCTATATGGCTGTCTGAAAATATAAATGACAAAAATTGTATTCTTCTTTCATGCAAACACCTTTATAAAGTTACAGATGTTCGAGGAAAAAATGTATAAAATATTTACACTTCTGTCTGAATCTGTTGCTGTAACTCGAAGAATGCTTGTGCCAGCTTGAAGAGTTTCCAATATTGTTTCTTCATAAATGGAGGGATTAAAGACTGGACTATTCAGATTTCTTTGCACATTGATTGTAGCAATAGCAGTAGCACTGCGGGGTGGTGAACCTCCATCAAAAGCAACAATTCTACCCTGGTAGCTGTCCCTAATCTCAGCAGTCAGCGATGATCTAACAGAAATTACACCAGTAGATGAGCTCAGGCTGAAGTATGAAGGCATGGCATCATCTCCAATCAAGGCATATGTTATGTTGGAGAAAATGGAATTCTGAAAAATAAGAATAGAATAACATCACAACAATGAAAGAATTATCTATGTTCTATTTGTCCTGGGGTATGGGCTTTTAAAGAAAAGTCTAAAAAAGGAAATTATTTTTTTGTAATAAAACTTGAGATCTGTCAGATTTGGGCATTAAACTTGCAAGTCATTCATTATAATTCACATCACAGTATATTTCTATGGAGATTTATACAAGATGCACGCAACAAAATTGACATCTTTTTTAAAGAACACTTTTGATCAAGAGTGAAAAATTTCTTTTTTGTGTGTAAATACCGACATTAGTGAGAAATATGTATGCTTTAATGTTTTCTTGTGTCTTATGATAAGCTTACTCCATTTTGTTATATACAAATAACCAACATTCAGACACTTATTCTTAACCCTTTCAACACCACAGACCCAAATGGACTAGTCTATGACATTAGAAAAGGGCATACCATTCTGATACTTGGGGTAAATTGTATTCTCCTTTATGAAGTGTTCAAAAAGTATTGCTGTAATCAAGAAAGATGGTAATAAATGGTGCTGTAATTAACATTAATTAAGTAAATATGTTGTATGTATTTTGAGGCAATGCTCAATGTACATACCGTATCTTGATCTGAAGCTGTGACAGTAAGTATACCACTGCCCACACTGGTTGTCTCTGGTATTGTTGTAATGTATGGTGTGTTGATGAAGAATGGATCAAACTGGTTCCTGATGACCTGTATTGTCACTATAGCTGGAGATGTACTAGTTCTTGATGGTATGCCATTGTCAGTAACTGACAAAGTGATCTGGATGCTATTAACAGAGGTCTGAGTCAAAGACCGTGCAATAGTAATCAAACCAGTCTCAGAGTTGAGGTAGAAGAAATCAGAAGTCCCGGAAGGTGATGTGGACAACACAGAGTATCTCAACGTATGCTACAACAACAAAAATTTGCAGTTTTACACATTAATACATGCATATATAAACACATATTTTAATCAGTTATTCAACTACACAAGAAAAGACATTGCTGATTCAACCGATTGAAAATAACTGCATATTTTTTGAAACTCAACTATCTTTTAACACAGTTCTCTTATAACTCTGCCATATAATTTCTCTATACTACCAGTTATAGGTAAATATTTACACATACCCCATCACTGTCTGATGCCGTCAACTGCACTAAACTTGAACCAGGTGCTATGTCCTCCCCTATAGTCCTTACATAACTGCTTGGATTAAAGAATGGTGCATTAGGATTCCTGTTGACAGATATGGTGACATTTGCATACGCAATTTGTGTTGGTGCACCAGTATCATAGGCCAACACTCCAAGCTGTAAAAAATACAATCTTCTCGTCAGTAATTTGTTCATCACACAGAATTAAAGTATACATTTTGATCTACAAGGAAAGAACAACAATTAAACAGACAGAAATTATCAAAGTAAATGTGTGTGATTCATATACAGGATAATTCTAAGGGACATAAATCTACCAAAATTTTCTCGCCCAAATTAAATGAAAACTTGACCGGTTGGTATGCTCGTGATTGATCTATGAACCCTATACCAGTTCAACAAAACCATGTATGACAGAATTAGAGAACAAAAACTTTTAATTGTTTGATATACCAGATTTCAATACAATCTGTCAATGTATGACTGAGATAATGAACAGAAAATACCTCTATTTCACAAAATAATATTTGTTTGTTATAGCAGAAATAAAAATTATCTTGTCATACGGTGTATAATGTTGTTGAATCCTGATTGAAGTTGGTACGAATGAAGATGTTCCCTGTTGCACTATCAACATCAAAGTAGCTTGGAGAAGAAAGGTAGCCACTGACTTCATAACGGATTGAGCCCTGAAAATGTAGAGGAGATGTCATGTGAACAAAAAATATACATCAAATAGATTACAAAAATGTGACAGGTTTGAAACACTTCACAGTACATCAAATGTCTCAGTGGAAGTGACTTCTTTTTCATGACACACTGAATGATTATTTGATGAGATGGAATCAAGAATATGTTGAGGTATATTAAGCACAATATGGTATAAGCTAATGTAAAGAAAAAGACAGGGATATCAAGTCAGATGTGTCAAAATAATGAAGTGAAGAAAGAGAAGCCAAAAAACAAAATGGTGGCAATACAAAAACCATCTGCTTGACTGTGATATATGTCTGATCTAAATTGCATTTGCAATAGTAAACTACTTCAGAACAATAAAATTACTCACAAAAATGAGAAAAGCTGCTACAACCTTAAAAAGGCTATTATTACCATGATGTAAAAGTCAACCACAGAGTGCAGAAAATAATTTGATATGCTATATATTGGGAAAACCATTGGAAATAAATTGTTTTTCAATATCTATCAATTAATACCAGAAGGTCTGTATCCTGTGCTGATACTTGGAAAATGTTACTTCCAATGGCCTGGCCTATACTGGCAGCAGTGCTGTATGGAGTATTGACAAAAACAGGTGGGAAGTTGCTTCTTCTGACATTAACAATTACAGATGCTGTAGCTGTCCTCTCTGGAGTAGATTGGTCTAATGCAATCACCTGGAACTGTTAAACAAAGTATTGATAAAATGTGATAAAATTGTAAAGAAAAGAGAGCTTAATCTTTAATTTCAGTACTGAGTAAAATCAGCAATTGAGATCCAATGTTACGATGCTGATTCTTCTTAGTTTTTGGTAATCAGATTTTTATTATACAAAACACTTTTCATATTGTATAAAATATCCAGTCAGACTGGCAGTATAACATCAATGGTGCACATGAACAGATTTAACTGTTGTCATGTATTTTCAAAAGATTTCTTTTTATTTTCTTATCTAAACAATTATTCCAGCAAAACAAATTGACATGTATAAAAAGGGCATTAATTTATCCTTCATCATGTTTTAACTCTTACACTGTATCTGTTGGTAGTGTCAGTAGAAAGCAGGCTCCTAAGTGAAATGAGACCTGAGGAAGGGCCAAGATAAAATTTGTCGGTGTTACCAGTGTTGACCAAAACTTGGTATCTAATTGTATCCTGAAAGAAAAATCATCACTTGCATTTCGTTTCATCATAAGTTTAGGGATTGAACGAGCGAGAAATGATTAGCTAGCTATGAAAGATTGGTAATTAATCATAAACAAGTAATAAAACCTCAAAATGTTTACAGAGAAATACAAGTAAAATAGCTTGAACATAGCTAATGTGAAATTTCTGTTAGGAGATTCAATAGCTTGACTAAGACTCTGAAGAATGATTTCCTTTTCAAATGACCCCTCCCATCTAAGTTGGCCAAAGTTCACCCATATTTAAAATCTAAACAATATAGTGTTTAGCTTTACACCTTTTCAATGTCAGAATTATCACAGAAACAATGTACATATATCATTCAAAGACAGACAAATACTTGTGTTCCTTAAACAAAACTGTGTTAGATATTCAAGGCAACAAAGGTTGCCTTTTTCAATTATGATGTGGCAACCAAATAGAATATTTCAGTAAGACTTAACGTTCGTATCATGGATGACATATGACAAAATTTAAAGACATATAATCTGTATCAAAGGTCTACATGTAACAAGCAATTCTAGGAATCTAAATTAAACATGGCAAGGACAAAATCAAATTCAAGGTTTTCAAGGGCCAGTTCTTACCACACAGAAAGAGTGAAATACTATACTTACAAATACATCAGCGTCAGTTGCAGTCAGCTGTACAATACTTGAGCCCAGAGATAAGGTCTCAGCAACAGTAACTTCATAAACTCCTTGGGAGAAAATAGGTGAGTTCTCATTGCGAGTAACTGTGATATTTACAGTTGTAAATGCTGTCTGCATGCCATTGGAAAAGGATTTTGTTCCTTCAACTTGTAACTGCAATTAAAAATGCTTCATTCAAATATATGCAATTTAAAATGTTGCACTTGCTTCCTATGAATGTGCATTTAAAAACAAAAGTAATAAGCTTTTCCATACGTATTGCTTGATTTTAATTGACCTATAACATCTATCTCTATATATTTTACACAGTATCATGTCAAGAATGAGTCCAGTTCTCATGGCATTATTTGATCACTCTGAATAATGTAAATCTGTGCACTGATAAATTAACTTGCACAATATACAAAATCAATATCACCAATTTTGGCACAAATGAGGATGAAACAAATATATGTACTGTATAGGCTTAAAATTGGCTTAATGAAAATAAAACTTACATAATACAAAATTTTCTTGTTAAGATCTTGTCTGAGGTCAGTACGGACAAATATTGTTCCTGTTGTTGCACTTATGTTGAAGTAGTCTGGACCATCGCTGAATCCAGTGAGTCGATAATTCACATTGGGCTGAAAAATAAAATTGTGACATGTAATTAATATAGTTATGAGACATTATAAAAACAAACTTCCTCCACCTCTTTATAACTTGCTCATGTGGTAATCAGGGCCTTATATCAATTTCTTTTACTGCCGACAATGAAAGGAATGCACTAAATACATCAGCAGGATCCAAATTTTCCATTCCAACAAACTCTGACTTCTGTTTCCATTTTACAATTAAGTTTTACTTTATTATCCTGGCCCCCTCCTTTCCTTTTCACATGCTACAGATTTTATCATCAGTTCACCAACAACACAAATATAAGTCCATATCAGTAACGTTATTTCTGAGACTTCTGAGAAATATACCAACCTCTCAACTTCTAAAATGCTGGTAAACACCCTTAAATTTATTTCATTAATAAATTTTCAGTAATCAAATTGAAGTATGTGTAAGTTATTAAGTGTTATTACAACTTTTAGATTACAGGTTATACAATTAAGGAATACAATTCCTGAATAGAATGTTGTAATAGATTAACTTACCCCAGGCTGAGCTGTAACTTGTAAGACAGTGGATCCTACAGTTCGACTCTCTGAAATGGTCTGTGTGTAAGACCCAAGAAGGAATCCTAAGGTTTCTGTAGACCGTGAGATGGTGATCTCTACTGTGGCAGTGGCAAAAAGCTGTGGAAATCCTTGATCTTGAGCTCGTACTTGAAGCTGGAATTATAGTTTATGTACTACAAAGACTTCAGTTTATTAATTCCTTATTGCATGTTTTTATCTTAACATGAGATGAAAGATGTGTCCATAAAAATCTGTCAGATAGACATGCTATCTACAATGTAAGCTATTTATTAACTGAAATTCTATATATTATCATATTACAATATGATTATGAAAGCTAGTAATGGTTGATTATTCGAACTACATGTACTTCTGCAAATAATGGCAATGAATTGCTTCTAACTGAAAATGGAACATCTTCATTTAAACAGAGGTATTGGGAGAATTTAAAGTTTAGAAAAAATAATCTTACTACTAAAATTGCATATCATGGTTTCAATGTGACAAAAATCTTTCTGATGAATAGTTACAATACATACCCTGTATCCACTGGCTAGAGTATTCAACACAGATCTCAGCAGTGTAATTGTTCCATCCAAAGGATTTACATAGAAGTAAGTTGGAGCATCTCCCTCTCCTACAATATCATACCTCACAACATTGTTTGGTGCCTGTAAAATATTCATTCAGTTTATTTGTCATACATCTGATATGGTATACTTCAAACACTGCAATATCCAATACAAATTTATTCTAATAAGAACTTAATGGAACTTATATTTTATGCTGACTATCAAGGTCACCACATTTCAAGTTGTATTCTTAACGTATTAACATTACACACGACCGATGAACATGAATTACAATATTGTTATACATGCATCAAGTAGTGCAAGTTACATTTTTTACGAAAAATATTTTCCGTTTGACATAATTTGTGGATTCTTGTCAAGTCATTGATTTCTTCTTGATGCAAAATGTGGTAACCTTAGTGCCATACAGAGAATTGTGTTGGATCTAGAATAGCCTGAAAGTAAGATTTTGTTCATTGTGGTACAAATATTGTGTGAAAATTATGTGTTGTGTCAACAAATTCACAATTTTGTAGAAGTTCATCATTTCATAAGATCCAAAAGTTATGGAAAACACAGAATATATACAAAAAATTGCTTTAGCCACACCTGTTTATAAGATTTTTTGGTCATAATAATTGCTCATTGGTGAACCAGGGGTATTTTATGTGTATAAATGAACCTCTTTATAAAGAGACCCTTCCTATAACTGGTTTCTGTGTGCCCTGAAGGGTATTTCAATACAACTTTCCCTGTATATGTAAGATATATATTTTACCTCAGGATCTGCATCTGTAGCAGTTACATTAGTAACAAAACTCCCTACTGTTGTACTCTCTGAAATGGTTAGCTGTATAAAGCTGTTGATAAATGTTGGAGCAAACAAGTTTCTCCTGACTGTAATATCAACAGTGGCTGTAGAGGAAAGAGCTGGGAGTCCACCATCATAAACTACCAGTCTTAGCTGCAATAGATAGAACAAGATGTAAGGACAGGAGATCATTACACTCATTATTGTTAGGTATTAATGGGTTAATGACAAAAATCATAGTTTATCATTTTCTGATCATATGATAGTAAAAGTACACCTTAAAAAAGGAAATACAAATTAGTCTATGGTTACCTTGTAGAAAGTTGTAGAATCAGAAGCCAGATCTTGACTGGAAATCACACGAATAATACCGCTGTTACCACTTTGTTCAAGAGAAAACAAGGAAGGGGCATTGTCATCACCAATTACAGACAAGGTCATTGTATTATATGGAGGCTAAAATAAATAAAAGACAATACATGATTAATACATAATTGTGACATAATAGGAAAAAAAACTATATATAGCTAATACCAAAAAAAAAACAAAACAATCAAGTCAAGCTACTGTCCTTATGACAAAATTTGAAATAAATTAAAATTCTGCGGACATGCACAATTCCTCTGTGTAAATATTGATTCTGGATATTTTAGAATGTTATTCAATATTTAACTTGATGTCTTAAAGTGAATGTTGTAATATGTATGTCACACCAGAATTCATTATTTCTAATTGACATGTTTTGGTTTTTAAATTTTTCTCTGAAAAAAACATTCAGATTTGTGCATCAAAGTTATATGGTTAGCATACCTGTGTATCAGCATCAACTGCTGTCACTGTAAATATCTGAGCACCTGAACTACTTGTACGATCAACAGAGGCAGCGTATGGTGTGTTGATAAACTGAGGGGCGTTGTTGTTCCTAAACACGCCCACAGTAACTGTAGCAGTGTTAGTGGCTGCCCGTGATGGGGTTCCTAAATCTCTTCCTGTAATTGTTAGCTGAAACGATAACAATGAGCAAGTAGCATATAGAGGTCAATAGATCACAGGTAAATTAAGTAAAAGACAAATTGAATAAAAGTTGAATGATGTGTTACACTGTTAACATTCATTGTAAGCTTTGCGATCTGCTACTGTCTCACATTGCAAAGTATGCGCTATTTTTCTTGGTTTCAAAACCATATATCACACAAGTTAATATAAGTTCAGTTATTTACCTCTGCAAATGCTTTTAAGAATAAGTTTAATTATGTAATTCAGTATCATTTCTTTTTAAATCTAGTAGTCAAAAACCTCCAGACAGTTTTCAAGTAGTTTTTGTGGAGGAACTTACTGTGTATCCAGCCTGGTTTGAAGTATCAGCTGATACTGGTTTTATCAATGAAACTTGTCCCGAAAATGAATCAACACGGAAGTACTCCAAGGCTTTTGTGTTCCCTGCCAGAGTATACTCAACAACATTGTTAGGTGCCTGAGAAGTATAACACAGAAGAATTTCATAATTATATAATAAAATTGTATGGTATTGTATTGTTGTTTAATGCCCCACTCAAGAATATTTCACTCATATGGAGACATCACCGTGTGCCTGTGAAGGGCAATAAAATTGTTTCAGTTCAAAAATTAGATGAGTATTTCATACAATGTTTACATATAAGCTTCCATAAAATGAGTTTATATAAAATGTGACATTCAGTTTATAAAATTATCTTACAATGAGTCTGGAAACATTGTTTCACTCTTTATCTTAAAAGTGTTTTGATTTGATAAGTGTGATGTCATTGGACAGTTTGTATCAACATCTGTACTGGATGAACTAACNNGATTCTGGAATAGCAACAGAGTACTGTGTCTGCTGGAAGCTTGGTGGAAACAAATTACGAGTCACATTGACATACACAATTGTGGTATCGGTCAAAGCTGGAGAACCACCATCAGAAGCAACAACACAAATCTGAAATGCAATAATATACAATTGTTAGAAATTGAAATTCAAACAATAATGCAGCTCATCTATATCAAAATTAAGTAGATCAAGCAATATGTCATTGTGTACTTGTAAATTTTCTGCTACCATTTTTTCTGCACATTTATGAAAGAAAATTGTTGGTATTGATAATTTTATTCCTCAGCAAATTAAATTCACTAGGCTTACAATAAAGAACATACGCTTTATCCATGACAAATACCTGATAATAACTGGATCCATCATTATTGATGCTGCTTGATGTTGAAATTATCCCTGTGTTTGGTTGGATTGTGAACAAATTGTTGGTATCCCCAATCAGTGAGTAGGTAACAACATTAAAAGGAGACTAAAAAAGAAAGTGAAGTAATTCTTAAAAATTTCTGTCAATTAGCTCATTTACTTTATACCACAAATTGATCCCTCAAAACAGTATAAAAAATAACTAACAGTAAACAATAAGAGCATAAAAATATACTTTAAATGAAATCATTACCAAGAAAGTAATGTATAATTTTCAATACTGAATTGTTGTCAAATTATAATGCTTGCATCTCTACATTGTAAAGAATTGATAATGAAGATTGAAGGTGACAAATTATGACCTAGTTACTTACTATTGAATCTTGGTCTGTTGCTGTCACAGTTATAATTGAGGAACCAACTCCAATGGATGATGTGATTGCAAATGTGTATGGTTCATTTTGGAATATAGGTGGAAATTGATTTCGAAGGATATTGATGGTAACTGAAATTGTATTACTGGTAAGCTGTGGTGTGCCATTGTCTCTTGCAAATACATTGTACTGAAATAACAAAATAAAATACTTATGAAAATTATTTTGTGCCTTTTAGACTAAATACCCATGTTTCAAGATATAACATTTCACTTGTATCTGAATTATTAAATGATGGTAAGACAGACTCACCTGGAATGTGTTTTGTGTTTCACCAGCCAATGATCGTCTAACAAAAATCTGACCAGTGCTAGCATCCAGGATGAATCTGTCCACAAAATTACTTGTACCACTGCCAGAGAAGTAGTAGTTAAATGTGTTGTGAGGACTCTGAAAATAAACGGATCAAAATTAAAAGTATCCAATAATGAAATGGACATATTTGATTTTCATAACCCCAGTCTTACAGAACAAATCGGGCACAAAGCATTTTGGTCGTCTATCTGTCCCTCCATCATTCTGATCTGCATTCAATAAAAGAAACATAGGTTTGTAAATGTAGGTGTTAAAGCGTTAATATTCTAACTTGTATTTTTTGTATGAAATTCTTTTTTTAAGTTTACAAAATTATGTGACCTTGAAACTTTAACCTTTAAGCCTGACCTACTTTTTCTTGGGAAAAAATACATTTAGTAATTACATTTAGTGGTAAGCAATAATGCTTTTATACTTGACATTTGTTTTTCTTATGGGTAGACCTTACTACTAGCACCATTTGATTACCTTACCCTGATCATGCAAT
>JACSZP010015491.1:0-18658 GCA_016161895.1 Pinna nobilis | reverse complement strand
ATATATAGTCTCGGAGAGACTTTTGCTGACTCAGCCTCCTTCTGCATGATTGATAGAAATGTGTCACCATATTTTATCGACATTTCGTTTGTTGATTTTAAATGAGCCACTTTTAGAATGAAATAAAACAAATGTATGCCACGGACTAAATGAAGTAACGTGCACAGCACTCGTTTATTCTATCAGATCAGATTTCTAGCTGATTTAATTTCCCTGTTTTATCGACTTTTCTTTGATTGTAATATTTGCCTTTTCAGCAAAAGATTCACTTTTTTATTTCATTTGTTTTATCTTTTTGTGCAGAATTAATTTACATTGGTATTGATCTTAATAACGTCCAAATGCTGATTCTGATCGAAGTTTTCATTATTGCTTCTAACACTTAAAGCAATTCATTATAGTCATACCCTGAACTATAAATAAAAGGGTCTTGGTATTATTACCATAATGGCGCTGAACTGATTACCAATCATTTCTTTATTTGATATACTTCGATATTTATCTTTTGACAGTAATGTTTGTAAAACGTGTAATAAAATGCGTTTAGAAACATGCTGTACCAGTCTGTGTCGCGTGCATTGAGAGACCATACCACATTATTTTGACCGATTTCATTTTGAAACACAAGATTAAAGTATCTTGCGAAATAACTGGTTCCAACAGGAAACTAGTAAATGTTTCACTTGAATTTAATAGAGAGAAATGGATAATTTCATCAACATGGCATGTGTGGAATTCCATGTGAACACGAGATGCCAACAATAAATAATATTTCATGTTATATATAACTTCAATTACTTAACTATATTATAAAATGATCTGACACGGCACCGTTGGGTTGATGGAACACCTAGAATGCTGCGGCAATCTGTCAGTATATTTGTGTCCATGTTTAGATATAAATTTGTCTGATATACATATTTAAGATCAACTTATCCGACTTCGTTCTTTTTTTTGTGTTTTTCTTTTGCTACATTTCCACAATTTTACAGTTGTTAAGAAAGCCTTGGCTTTTTCTTTTCTAAGATTACCTGACGAATACGCACTAAAAGAAAAGCTGAGCTGACCGTCCACAAGTGAGTAAATAATCGAACACGAATAAAAAAAAATAATGGAAGAAGTACATAAGCATAATTTGATCATTTTTGTTATCAATGTATACAGTGTGCAACGAAGGTATCTTTGCTCACACACATCATTGGGGGTTTTATCCGCCCTGTTCACAACAAATCCTTTTGATCAGCCATAGAGTACGGTTAACATAAAATTATATGATTTGAATTCATCCAATTTTTATATTTTTTAGAGGGTTAATATACATGTTCTAGTTCTGGAAATCGAGCATATAACTTTCATCTTCCAAAGTTTAAAATATAAAATTTTTGTACTTTTTAAAGTTAACCAATGTCCATTCAATCCCTTAGGTATGCAAAATGAAGAGAACATGTCGAATTGGTAATCTGATATGAGCATAAACAGGAGTAGTTGAAAAGCAATGGGCAATTGCTATTCTAATTGTTTTAATATTTGACATTTATTGACGAAAATATTGAAAATGAACAAGACATACATAGCACACGTCTGTTTCAAAGATTTATATCAAAACGTGCGGTTTCATCCTAAAAAATAATTTTTAATCTGATTATTCCCCTTGATAACAGTAGTATATACGGGGGGGGGGGGGGGGGGGGNNGGGGGGTGGGGTCGAATATCGAAATCGAAATCGAATATTTAAAACATTGCCCTCTAAAACCACTCAGTCTCTCACCTCTTGTTAGCGCGAGTTCGAAGCTAGCTGAAACATAAACTGATGATATGAGAAAACTGACCAGTAAATATATATATATATATATATGTATGTCTTTACATGAATATATTTTAGATCATATTTACTGGGTATAACAAATAATCTTATCACAATATTGGTTTTATTTAAAATATCTTTAAGCAGATGTTAAGATGTTTTAAGTAACATATAAATCTCAGAACATATCCGATGATGCAATGTTAATGAAATTGTTACGCTAGCTGCAATTACTCAATATTTGGACTGTTAAGGCGGTGTTTACGCTATTAATTCACTTGCAACTATTAGCAGGTATTATACAATAAGATAACATTAAATGTTTATAAATCGTCAAGCTGATGGCATGGATTATGTAAACTATCGCCAGAATCTTAATCACTGTTGTGTCAATTAATCGTCCATAATTATATACTACTTGAACAAATGCCTCCAATTGTTTATCGTACAGATTAGCTTTATTTACTGTTTTAAATCTATCTCTTAGAACTTATTTCTGCATGTGTTAGAGTTTCTCAATTGTTTTTAGAAAACATCTTTTACAGTCGTTCATAGGGCTGAATCGAGGGATGAGAAGCCAAAGATACACAAAGATGAAAATACGCATATGATTGAACACTCGTGAATACACTGTGTTAATCCATGTAAGATTTCCATTATGTAATATTTTGTTTGACTAGATGTAGACTCCATGTAACCGTGTCTTGTTACCGATTGAAGCTTCTCGGCGATGAAAAGTAGAACCTCACCTAAAACCCTCATAACTAAGGAGACCACCGCGTAATAAAGATCACTAAAATTCAACCTGTTCATGCTTATTCTGAGATAAAAAAATTTCACTCAGGAGATCACCTCAGACCTATCGCAGACAGTCACATCGGCGGTCTTGACGGCGAGGTCTGATTGTATTTTGTGTTTGACTTTATGAATACAGGGTTCAAGTCCCGGCTGAGTCCGGCTGTTTATTGTTGTCCTTCTGTTCATGAAAGGCAACCCTCTGCTCAAGGCAGTATCTACCTAACATATGCCAAGTTTCGAGGCAGTTTTCGGGCATTTGGTAAATTCATTTAATCAATGAGCAATTCTAGAGTTAAACGTTTATCAACAACTAGACAGCAACGACAACATTAATATTACCTGATCAGACGGAATCATTCATTGTAAAACAAAGGTTTTTTCCTCATCCATATCTAAGTTGAAATCAAAATTGTCCTTAATATACTGGATTTGACGCAGTCTTTATGTTTTTTGCGTGAAAAATCGATTACGTTCATTAGCAATTTCCTATAAATGGAGATACAAAACAGATTACAAATTAGCGGCATTAGAAAAAAAATTATGCAAAAGGAAATTGAATAAACTTGAATCGCTCATTTGACATTTTTTTACCTTTGATGAAAATGTTTTTTATCTAATATAGAGAGGATTTGATTATAAAGATCTACGCAATCTGATTGGATAATTTTCTGCGTGAGTAAAGTTTTAGGTCAACCAAAAATTCGCGGTATTGATCAATGTGACCGCATGTTACGAAAAGTTGCAAATTAGCGATTAACTGAATGTACTTAGGGAAATCAAACTTTTCCTTTATGGTTCATTTGAAATACTTTAACAGAAGAAAAAAATCCGACATTGATTGATGAATGAAAAAAAATATAAATATTTCCATTGACGAACTGCTTTGTATACATATGGGGTTATATGAGAATATGTTGCTAAAGCTCTTTATTTAAGGATACAGCCAGTTCCTGCACTTCCCACTCGGCTCAAGTGCCTAGTATTATCAATCGGAACAGATGATTGAACGCTTTGTCATTGCATTCCCATTTAACTGAAATGAACTTTTATGTGAGTTAAACCTGCAACAAACGAGAGCCTATCCGTGTATGAATGCAAGAAGAAGTTCTGGTGTTTGAAAATATGTCTCCGTCTTGACTACTGGAAATGATAATTAACTTTCAGCAAGGAAAATGAACGAGTGACCTCGGCTACGATTTATGATGAACAAGCTGTTCTGACAGTTTATTTTGATCTTGACGTCTTGTCATTTCCAAGGACCACAATGACGTATTTCACTTGACACACTTAATAATTCCAGAGTGTAATCAAACCGGCGGAAGTGACTGTGAAGTGAATGAGCATCTTGTATATTGTCAGTTTTTATTGGAATTTTGACGTTATACAGATGATGGCATGACCACGTGTCCAATCCATTCAGCCGCATAACTTCTCAAGATATCACCTGACCACCTTAACATTGCTTTCCCTCTCGTAATTGCAGATTCTCACCCACCTTTTTTGCTTTTTTCTGCCTAACTGCTGTTATGTTCTCATCCCGCTTCACGTTTATATTTTCCGAAGTAGATGTTTTGCTTTGTTCCTTTTGTGTATTGTTCCTTGCACACTGAATAGTATTTGGTCCCTTCGTAATGCAAAATCTTTAAGTTGTGAAACAGAGGCCCCCCGTGTATACCCGAGTAAAGACAATCGCCCTTCAGCACATAGACAGATAATTACTTCCGGTAATAACAGTCTACCTATGATGACTACAGACGGTGTGAAATCTTAAGATCGGAATCGCAATGTTCTGATAATTCAGTAACGGTATTACAGAACAGTAGTCTTGTAGAAAATGCTTTGTTTTTTATATTCTAAAATAGTAATGATGTCTGACCGGTAAGATTTTGAAGTCATGAGTATCTATTCCATTTAATCCGACTCACATACACAATCACATGAACATACATGGCCGGAAAAGATCATTTACCGTTAGGATGTAAGCTTGTTTTTATTTTTTATATGTATATGTATTCGTCATTTGTGTTGTTAACTAATATTTCCAAAAGTTGAATACTTACGACAATAAAGTTGTTTCTTCAAATTGATGATCTTGATTCGTCTAGTATCTATATGTATTAAAATCAATAAGTCGTCCATTAAGATCACATTTAAGTCTATGTTTAATAACATTTATCTATAGTAATAATAATAATTATAATAATAATAATAATAATAAAATTATTAATAATAATAATAATGATAATAATAAAAATAAAATTATAATAACTATAATAAAGATAATAAAATAATAATTAAAATAATAATAATGATAATAATGATGATGATGATAATGATGATGAAGATGATGATGATGATGATGATGATGATGATGATGATGGTGGTGGCGAAAATGATGACGATGTTAACAAAGTCTAAACCTGTCTCAGCTATGGTCCAAATATGCCCAGTGAATTTATTTGCCTGAGATAAAAAAAAAAACTTTAAATCCGAAACAGAGAGCAGTATCATCTATTAGAATAATTCATTGCTATAGATCTACATACAAACAATCTTATCTACGCATCACAAGACAGACATCAATATGTATGATACAAAAAGAAATATCGAATCCCGAACGAGTGCAGGCTTTTGTTCAAAAAAGTAATTTCCGGAAAACCATAGACTTCTTGTAGGGAAGCAAATTTGTAGCAAATACGATATGCATGCTGGGAAATCTTAGTAAAAGGGAGACAAAATAAATCTCTAGAAAACAACAATAACGGAGACTTATTTATTAGATTTGCCAGTGTTAATGTCCCCACGTCGTAAAGCCATTATCAGGGATGGATTTAATGCCGCTCTTAATAAAAACTAATATGGCGAGATATGTAGTGGCTGACGTCACATAAAGGGGATAAACACTTTACAGAATGAAGGCTTGATTGTGTAACTTAGCGTTCCTTAGCAAATGACCGACACCTAACATATCTTGGGAATTTCAATTTGTGATAAAAGAGGAATGTTGCATTGGCGTTGATTTATCTGTGAAATTAATCCTTGTAAATATTCTTTTTACGCGTGTATTAAGGTTTAAATCGTTGTTTTCCGAATGTTTGTTTTGATTTACCTCGTGATATAATCTTGAAATCAATTTCTGAATAAGCGGACCTCCATATCCTTCACAACGATGAATATCTACAAGTCCTCAGTGAGAATATCTTACTTTTTACCATCAACTTGTTTGTTAATGGGCTTTACTATGATTTATATCTTTGTTGTTACATTTGTGACGACGATTTATGTTCTAATTAGGGTTCTAATGAGAGAGAGAGAGAGAGAGAGAGAGAGAGAGAGAGGGGGCAAACGGTACTTAATCAATTCTTGACACTGATGATTGAGCTCCGAATCCCGAGCGATATCCTCCTCTACAGATCTAAAATACTCGTTCAGATATTTCATTATTCAGTCGGTGTCTGAACAGTACATTACAAGTCTAGTGAAATCGACGTCTTACTTTAATACAAGGAAAGTAAACTTCGGTGCTTAACATTTGTTTTTCAATAGGTTCTCATCATACAAACACTTGAAATGAATGAAGGCTTGTTTTGTTATAATTCTTAATCAGATGAACTGTCTCCTGTTTAAGTGTTCGCCGTGATGATGATTTCTGACATTTACCACTTTCCACAGTGTATACTTTCTCATGCTCTACATCAAGTGTTGTTTTCTTTCAATAAGCACTGTTTGTTTTCTTTTATTTAAGTTTGATTTGAGACATACCATTTGGAATAAAGTGACACTGAGATTTTTAACATGGTTTGTCTGTTTCGGATTTCTGACTTATCTCGCGAGTTTTGAAAATGTTCCTCAATTTTATTCCCAAAGTAATTACAGAAAGTTCCAATAGCACAGTCAGTGAAAGTCTGCTGCACCTGTCTGGAGGGTCCTGGTTCGATTCCATGTCCGTCCACAAATTTTTCCTCCACTTTCTACATTTGATGTTTAACTTACGATCCTCTGTGATATGTTTAAACAGTATTCTTAGTCTCCTTACTCATAATAACGTGAATACACTAGCACATAGGGATGTCCCGTATACGCTGCATACGCTGTGAAAATTAATATGATAACCGGTAGTGTACACGAGGAACAAAGTCTGAAAGGTGCCAATAAATGCAAACTCGAAAAATCGCCTTTTCTTTAGAGAGTGGAGTCAAGTCAAATCTTATAAAAAGTACAATCGAATTCAGATATATTGGAACCAAAAGGATGGGATTTGTCTTTCAAATAAACAGGCATTTCAAAGCAAACGGGTTACAATAGTAGTAAAGTAATTTTCTCTGAACATCAAACTCATTTCAAATTCAGCTGGACATGTATCAGGGTTCCATATAATTTGGTTTTACTGTATAATATATTACTCAAGACATAGTGATGGCCAATATGGAGCTAAAGGAATCAAACGTATCGATAGTCGTTGACAGTATTAGATACTACGAGCTCTATATAAGAAGCTAGGATTTAACAGAGGGGAAATATATAACATTGTTATGGCTTCTCGTCAGTGCTATTCCTTCGTGACAAGGTTTCTTACAGATGACTTGTTATGTCCGACGCCTTCATCATTAAGGGTCGTGTCTTCATCTCCGTAATCACTGTCACTATTGATATAGGTGTATATCTACATTATATATAAATATATACATTTACAGATAGCGTCTGTTGGCTTTCCTTTTTATGCTATACGTGCACATATTTCCTTTTTTGTGAGACGACACATCCATTAATGTGGAGATTTTACAATAGGTCTTTTTAAAACCAAAAATAGTTTATTAACTTTAGAGGAGTTCTCTTCTAGATTGTATGATAAAGGCGGGTTAACCTTGTTTTTGTTAAAAGGATGGGGTAGTTATTGAAATTGACATTTGATAGAAATAAGATATACAGTTGTTTTTTTTTCAAAACGATATCTGATTTTGAAGTACACAAAGTGAAAATAATATATTTTTACATCGGTTCGTTTGTTCCATATCGAATGTAGCTCTATACCCTACTTGGTATGCAAACCATAGGGAGTCGGACTTTATTAAAGTTTCACAATATTAATGTTTACCCCTGACATAATCTTAAATAAACTAAAAACCATTTAAAGGTATTTATTGCAGAAAAAAAAACTTACTTTTAATATCTCGACTGCAATAGATTTTTTACCCCAGTAAAACCAAAACGAAAGCTTTTACAAGGTATTTTCAATTGAGTTATTTTGCAAATGTAGTTTACTGCTTACACATCTACTGGCTCGATGCCATCGAAATGTCCAATAAACCCTTTTTGTTTGTAATTCATTTCTTCTCTCTTTTGACTTGATATTTTGTTTGAAATTCGCTTTTGTTTTTGTTATCGTTAGGATAAAGGAAGTTTCTGTTTTGTTTCAGTCTTATGTCAATGTAAAATAGACAAAGATGAAAAACACACACGGGAAACTTTTGTTCTAATCTCTAAGGTGACATGCGTTATATTCATATTTTCTTAGCTTTTCAGCGTGAGCCGACAATCACTCTTTGAGATATTGATAATATTTTCCTGTATAGTTTGAATTTTGTTTTAAGATCTCGAACTTTTGGAAAGATAAATGAGCACCTGAGTTTTAAGAACATATCATAACCAACTATCATTGCCATTATACAAAAATCGCAGGGAACTGGTGATTGAAGTTCGTACTAAACATAAACATGTCTTTATGTTGAAAATAACCAGTGAAATACCAACTGCACTTGCAAAACTTGAACCTGGAAAGGGAACGAAAAGCGTAGGTTTTTAGTGGTGAATTATTTGACAAAGAAAGTGAAAATTGCTTTACATTCTAAACAAATCTTACATGAACCTAAAAACTTTGCAAGAATTTCTCTCTCTAGGCATGTTGAGACAAAATCTAGAAACAGTTGCGTGATATTGGTAAAAAGCTTCAAAGGGATTTTTACGACGTGTCTTTACTATTCCCTCGCTCGCTTTTATATAAGGCTGCTTATGCTGAGTCATACTGACATTATGTCTCTCTTTCTTTCGTGATGCTGCAATTGTAATCCTTCCCGTCTTCGTGTATTGTGACAACAAAAGGAACAGAAATTTATTAGAGCATAGTGTAGCCAATTTTTTTAAACAAAACATATGCAGAGCGTTGTTAACATCTTTTTTGTGTCTTCCGTGTGTTTATCTACCCATAAAACATGAAAGTTAATAAATATTTAAGATTGTTATCATCGCTGCAGTTACAAAATCCCGAAAATGGCGGATATGACAAATGAAAATGAAAGACGCAAAATTTGCAATACGTTTTTAATGTTTATTTTTCTTTCTTTTGTCGTGTAGACATGTAAATATAATAATCTAGAATGCATTGTTTCTATTAAACAAAAGTAAAACAAGTTAATTTTTTTCATTTGTTACATTTACTAATATCGAACATAAGATTTCTGATGTTGATAAGTACGTTTTCTTTTCTCGTTTACCTTTTTTGTTTATTTATCATTTCAAATGGATATCAACTGCATGTATTGAAAATGATTTTCTAGCAATAGGAATTTACATCCATAGAGTGGGAAGTTTGAAACGAATCATATGATATGAATTAGGACATGTATCAAAATAAGTTCTAATACCGATTTTATGATGTCCGTTGTAGCGTTACCATCAGACTGATTCTTGTTGTAAACACTCCTTGAGAGCCCCTTCTTTTATTTTTGTTGACATTTGAGGACAAATGTAATCGGAGGCGTGGNNCCCCCCCCCCCCCCCCCCCCCCATTGGTGCTAAATGGTTGAAGCATCAACCTTACTTTAATTCGCACTCGTGGAAAGCTGGCGGTCACTTCCTGGGTGCAATAGTAACCGTTTTTTCTCGTCCCCGTATAATTATACGAGATTACATGATGTATACAGTATGGCATATACATATACATGTACATTATATGACTGAACTATTATCGAGTGTGGGGGAAAAGGAAAACTAAACTATCTATTGTCGGTATTCTCTGGGTTTTTTTTTTTTTACTGTGGTTCATTTTCCACAGTTTATGCACTTGAGTTTCTCACCTACTGGCGCATTTTTGCCGTGAATATTCGTATCATCACACAGGAGAACATGCACCAAAATTTGATGATGTAGTCTCAGTTCCATCGAGTCTGTGATTCATTACTTTTATCATTGCATTAGCGAACTCGCACCTGTCGTAAACAAGTGATACGTAAACGTTCTAAGATCCAAGCGCAAATATTGACTTTGTCATTTCGACAATGTTTTGATGTACATCAATGTACCAGTGAAATTGAATTGTGCTTTGCCAGAACCTGGTTAATGCGTACATCAGACATGTAATACAATTAAGCTTTTTGTGGATCCTTCGGGCATGTTTTATTTGCGTACGCAGGGAAAATAAGTTCATTTTTATCTTAAAGTGTGCGCTGCTAATTAAATACAAAATGACTTGTTTAAATATCAGTGCGCTGTCTTGGAATTGGAAATACAATGCAAAATACAACTGTAAGAGAGTAATCACAACCATTGAGAGGACTGGTGCAAAAGATATGTAAGAGCAGGTATGTGTTTACCTCACCAACTGCTCATGTTTAGGAAAGTTGTTGTACACGTGTTAAAGTACTCCACTGTGAAGGTAAACAGTCCTAAACATGTTTTGATAAACCATGCATGGTGGTACGATTTAAAGCTTTTTGATGTACCAGATTTCTCAGGTTCAGTGTTACGGGAAACACTTCAAGTGTATTCGTGTTTACTAAAGAAAACTTGTACCGAGTGACCCCAGCATTTCATTTGTTTGAATAAAGGCGTAAATTAGAAGATACAAAGGGGAATTCCAAATTAAAAAAGTCGACGACAGACAGCTGATCAATTTGTCGGTCCAAGGGGCTGTGGGGGTAAATGAGATATTGTAAAGAAGAAAAACCAAGAATCTTTCATATTTATGTTGGCGTTAATTCCGGTTAAGAACTTCAGATGTTATTCTATACTCAACACTAAGGTGCATAGGAAAACGAAGAACCGTTCTCGGACCAGCATTTTTCGTAAAACGGGACCTTAATTTTTTAAGATCAAGTCTACCTATGTGTTCGAAGGACCAGCTTTGTCCAAACACATACCCATCTCATTATGATCCCTATTTGAATACTAGCTTGAAGCGTAAGAAGAGTGCACTCTAACCGGCGGACAGATGGGGACCATAGACATTCAAAAACGTAAATCATGAACACTTTTACAGATTATTAGTAATATTGTCCTTGATTAATGTTAAAAGAATTCAATGCACAGTAAAGATGATACTTAAAAGCGAGACAATGTTCTGAAGACCTATATGTCGAAACTACGTGAATCACTGAAACTATGCATGAAAATAAGTTGTCAAAACGTATTAAAGTTAATATATTGCGTTGATGATTAGCATTGACAACAAAAAGAAAAACAAAACAAAAAACAAAAACTACGACTAGATGTTTGAAAATTACCATATCCCCCAATTAGAGATCTAATAAATTTAAACTCAGGTCTCCAGTTGGGTTACATATATTGTTTTTTTGTTGTCATTGAGTACTTGCATGACATTGGTATGACTCAATAAACTGATCGATATACACCAAATAATTCCATATCAGCCAAGTACTCCCAGTTAATTAGATATCTGTAAGCGATGAGAAAAAGACACGATCATTCGAATCGCTTAACATTTGATACATGTTTGTGTCGTATAATCTCATGTTTAAATGCCGCCGCCGCCGACGACGACGATGATGATGATGATGACAAAGACGACGATGCTGCTGCTGTTGATAATTATTTTATTGTTATTATTATTATTATTATTATTATTATTATTATTATTATTATTATTATTTTGATTTTGAGTTAAATGTTGGGACAGCTTACATAAGATCAAATCGCGAAAGATAGTAAAACTTGAGACCACGATCTAACATTCCTGTTCTCGCCGTAGGGGTCATTTCACGAATAATAAAGATTTATTTGGATTGTCAAAAAAATGATAATAATAATGAAAATAAATAGATAAATTAATGAATAAAGACAACTAAGCACGAATCGGATAATTGATATAGTTACAACCCATGTAAATCGAGGTTCTCGTTCAAAAAACATCGTATTTCCTTTTCTATGCATTATTTTTTTCTTTTTTCAAACCTCTGTAATTCTCATGAGGCTAGCGAGAAAGAGACCCAGGTTGTCATCAATTAAGCGGTGTGACCAAACACACTTTTCTTGGTGTTCACTCAAACTTACTTAACATCTTAACTTATGAACTCCGACAGTTAGTAGCTATACATGTAATTGATCAGAAAGACGAAGAATCACGTTCTTAAAGTTCATGTTAGAATCATACCGTTAACACTTCTTGTCAGTTCGTCTCTAATTGAAACGCATTGCAGGAACATTGTTCCAGTCTTGTCATACAGCTCTGTTTCTTCTAATGACTTTCAATAATATCGTGTCCATGATGGGCGATATAATACGCGACGCTCTTTACTTTTGTAAACTCAAAGGTATTCAGAAAAGAAAGCCACAAATAATATAATATTTATCATACAGGTAAGGAATGTACATTTTTCTGTGGTGAGGCATTCTTCTTCACATTTGTAGGACAAGGGTTCGAGGCTCAATGTGGATGAGACTAGCTTGTTTTGATTGGGACAATAAAACAAGATGGTTTTTTTTATCAGAGTGTATTTTATGTCTTTGATGCAACTAGCTATATAGTTCGTCTAATGGGGATATATAAAACTGTATTACATCATTTATTTGAGTACAGTCGAGCCTCCTTAATCCGAACACATTCGTTCCCAGCAAATTGTCCGGATAAATAAAGCGTCCGGATTACTGAAACATAGATCCCATAATGTCCGTTGCGATTTTAAAGTTTTATTCCCTGGGAATTTGTTCGGAAGGGAAAGCTTCCGGATAATTGGCTTTCAGATTAATAAGGTTAGATTGTATTATGATATATTCCTGAACACTACCAAGTTTCATGGGATTGTATTATTGTGTCTTTTATATTGATATTAATCTAAAAGAAATTTATCACTGTGAAATTCTTCTTAGAGAAGAGAAAGAAAGAAAAAAACTAGACAAGAAATGACTTTATCTTCACAAGAAGAAAAATATCCATGAAATATCTTAATCACGATAACGTTACAAAAACAAATAATTACATGTAGTAAACAAAAAAATATCTGTATGAATAGCATGTCCCGATGGATTTTAGTGAATATTCCTGCTCAGAACGTTGTTAGGACTAAGTTTGATACCTTTTGGGATATAGTATGCATCATTGATACTTGCCTAATCAAAAGTCAAGATATTCAGAAAAGATGTACCATCTCTTAACATATTTGACGTTTTATAAAGTGTTAGTCACATATGCATTGAATAAAAAAGTACAAAATCATCGTAAGAATAGTTTGTGTGTTCTTTGAGAAAAGGAGAAAGATGAATTGCTGAAAGGCAAATTTTGATCTAGTATAAAATATATGATTACCATTCTTCTGAACATTGCAACAAAACATTAATTTCCTCTGGTACAAAATGTAATTTTATTTCATCAGATACTTTCTTCGATATTTTTATGAGGAAAATTCATTTCGTTATTTTGTAAGTTATCGTAGAAATTCAATTGGTATACCAGTATCTCTGTCTTTTATGATTCTGACTGATTAGCAAACCCAGTCTACGACAGTAATGTTTGATTTCTGGTATTTGCATTATCATCGAGCCTTGGAATTTTTATTTGCTTCCACTTTGTTTTTGTAAGCAACACAATTCATTGGATCTCTCCGAGGCTAGGGAGTGTAAAATATAGATCGTTATAATGTGCTCTCTACTAGAATTGAATGAATAACTTTATAAGAGTGTTTCAAGTGTTATTTAGCCATTACATGTATAATGACTAAAAGAAATTGAGCAGTTGTATATACTGGCTCCATCTGTTAGTAATTGCATTGTCAAGAAAAGGTTTATAGGCAAAACCAAACCTGCATAATCTCAGTTAATCAAACTAAAGTGATATACAAGGGATTAAGCCTCGTAAAATGGTAAGTAATATACTTATAGTTGTATGGAAAGAGTGATTTAGATCGGCAAAAGGGGAGATAACTTTCCTTGCAACGTTGAAGGAATCATCAATACATCCGTATCTATGTCAGTTTATATTAATCTTTAGAGTTGTATTTCCTTTTATTCATCAATTACTTCATCTGAATGTGGACTTCTAAGTTTGAGTGATAGGTCAATGGGATACGTACTGCTCCAGAACACCTGGGCCCTCCTCTAAAAATGCAGACTTCGACGTTTATTCTGTTTTCAGGGTATTTGTATTCCTGCATCACTGAAACCGTAATCATGTATTTTAGAAGGAGCAATAGAGCAATGTAAAAAGAAATATACCACGAGATGTTAGTCCTGATTTGATATTTACCTCCTTGTTTTGGGTACTTGTTTGCTTTGTTCACTATTTTGAGAAAATCGTTCATACATACGTTTTAATTTTTTCCTTAATAAGTATCAAATCAATAGTCTAGTAGATAGGTCTTCTCCCACAACATCGCCTGTCCAAGAGTCGGTAAAACATTTATCTTAAAATGGGAAATTACCACTTCGGGACCCCTCGTCTTATTATCATGGGCGTTGGGTCGTCAACATCGACCGTATATCCTTGTAAATTAATTATAATTAATACTTCCTGGCTGCGTTCATGTCAATCATTAAACTATTCATACAATCAATTTTTATTCCAATATTAAGTAAAGTAAGTAGTTTTTAATGTGAAAACATCTAAAAAGGTCAATTGAGTAAAACAAAAACATTAACATTCCAACCAGTGATCATACAGGCGGAGTGGATATATAATTTTCTGAAATTATTCATTTTAAAGACCGGAAACTCCGTTTATAAGTGCGCTCAATTATGCATCGTTTAAGGCCATTTGTTGAAATTTTATGACACCTCAGAGAAATGTTACCTTATTTGAGTTTTATTATGTTTGGTATTTTGAGTACATTTTAATCGTTGTTGGTAATGCTGGGTCTTTGCTTAATGTTCAATTCCAAAATATTTCACTTAGATTGGGGTTATGGCGTTGAAGGGCTACAGATTTGGTCTGGGTCCGGCGGGGCTTCCGACCATGGAACAGTGATGGTTCTTTAAAATACCCACTCCTGCTGTAATACAGAACCTTGAATTTTAATGCCAATTCGAGGTACGGAGAAGCCACCACCGTGCGGAATCGAACCCATGAAGTTTAAAATGCAAAGCACGGTGCATTTGCAAATCTCAATATACAGTCGAGACTCATTTATCCGGACGCCAATAATCCGGAGGCTTTACCTTCCGGACGAAATTTCTCAGGAAAAATATTGTCAAAGTTGCATTGGTCATTATAATAAGTATGTTTCAATAATCCGGACGCTTCATGTGACAATTTGTTTGGTAAAATAAGTGTCCGAACTAATGAGGCTCCACTGCATTTTTCTCAAGCGAAGTAACAAAGGAAGTGAATACTGTAACTTTTACGATTTGTGGTTGTATTGCGCATCGAGGAATCGGGTAAATGCAAACACAGGCTTAACAAACTTTATATTAAAAGGCGTTCCTAGTCTCATAATATCCTCATTTGGTCGCATGTGTATTTCTCCATCATTTATTTTGAACGAGTCGCGCCATATCACAGATATATCTGTTTAATTCAATGGCTACCTTAAAATTTATTTCCAATAAATGAAAGAAATAAAGTTATCTAAATTAAACAACATAATACAAAAAGGAAAAAAAAGAAAAGGAATTACTCATTTCCTTTTCCCTTCCATACCTACTTGTATTGTTTTAATATCTTTTTAGTTTACCCACCAACTGAAAAACACCCCATCAACATCGCTTTTGCGACTACCCTATAGGAAGAATTATCCTGTCTTCTACTGGTTCTCGTGTTCAAGTGTTTGCTGTCAGAAATGCTGAAATTGCATTGTTTACGCCTGCTTGAAAATTATGGGTAGATTTTTTTTATATGCGAAAGAGGAAATAGTTGAAAACCTCATCATCAGAGACAGTAAGAATAC
The DNA here is from genome assembly GCA_016161895.1 of Pinna nobilis. NCBI lineage: Eukaryota > Metazoa > Mollusca > Bivalvia > Pterioida > Pinnidae > Pinna > Pinna nobilis. Next base: position 2,947 of record JACSZP010015491.1, on the reverse strand, counting down.
CAGAAAATGTGGCATTGAATTCCCATTTCCATTTTTTCTTCTATCATAAAAAATATCGACGAATGATTTCTTTCAGACAACGAAAGAGTCTGGAGTACAAAAATATTGGTATAACAAAACATTTGTCGACAGAATTTTCGGACAATGTGTGTTATGTTGCCCCCTCCGACCAAACTGTTACCTTTGACCTTCGGCATCAGGCAACAGACTGGTTCTCTGGTACAATATAACTCATGTTGACCCCAAACCCAGTCTACATATGTATGATATTGCACACCTATGAAGCGACTAGAATTATCGCGGCTACTGCGTTTATATCAATAAAATGAACAAATACAGAAATTAATTTGAGACCTTATTTGAGGTATGTATTCTAGGCAAACATTGGAAGATGAAGCATTTACTGCTCGTAAAAAACAGGTCCATTAGCCTGAAATAGAAACGAGGATATGTACTTGACGACTTGAAATGAACATATTCGACCGATTACATAAGGGCTTAGTTACACGAACTAGGCAAATTGATATTTCATTGGATTGATAGAGAATTGAAAGTGTATTTGTATTCAATGATCTTTTGTAATTTAGAGACATTAAACACAAGGAAACTGTTGCCACTCGCATCAGTGCAAGTGTAAAACAATGGAGAGTGTTATCATAATATCAATGAAAATCGATCAAAGACGGATTGAAACATTTGATCAAGTGTTGATTGCATTTCGTAAAGTCGTTACTCTGTTTTCCAAAAAACTGTTATCTGTCATGACTTCGTGTAATACGAAAAAATATAATGACACAGAAATTAATTTTATATTTCCGATTTATTAAATGAATATTTTCTTTCAACTTTTATTGTTCGCCAGAGTTTTATTTTCAAAGAAAAACAATATTACAATAAACGGAAGTTTTCAAAGAAAGACCTTCTAACAGGAGTTGTTTCCTGTGCGTTTAATACGCAATGTGGTTAATGAACGACATCCGCGTTCTTTTTTATATATTCTAAAAACAGGAAGATAATTTCTATTTCAATTCCCTGTTGACCTTTTTGATGACCATCAACAGTACGATTAACAACTGCACGTTAAAGTTAACAGCATTTCGGCGACCATTTTTTTTTATGTTTTCACTTTGAAGTTTGATTTCCACTAACTCGTTATGAGTCTTAGATATGTGGCCTGTGAAAAACGCAACAACACTGGTAGAAAGATAAAAGGATGAGCATGTTTTGACCTTGTTAATCCCTTTTCGTTTTAGTTAAAAAATTGTCCTGGTGACAAAATGCCGTTGAAGTAGCGTTCAATATTTCTCTCAAACTACCTGGATGGTAAAGTTTTGAGGTTTCATTTTGAATAATATACTTCACTTTTAATCCAAGTTTAAACTTCTGATTGCGTTTTCTGCCTTTTTTATCTGCCAGTAAAACCCGAATCCAATATGCCACTATATAGTAATAGTAGTTAAAAAATGACTTTATAAAAACCCATATCTTTACTTTGAGGCCTTCATCTTACCCGTCTTAAAATCTAAACGGATTCAAATTGTAATTGTTCTGTGTTAACACGCATATTCTGATATATTGTATTGTCGAAGCAAGTATTCTGAATTTTATAAAAATCGATGAGTATTACAAGGAAGAAAGTGGTTGAAAAGATATTTTAATCATGTAATAGAAAGTAAGACAGAACCAATTGTTGTATCTCGAGTCAAGGCAACCACCACCAGACCCAAGTACAAATGCAGGTCGACTAGACTTTGCACACAAGAGAAATTGGCAACTTGCGTGCAGCTAAGAAATCTTCACCGAAACCAGAAATTGATTTAATTAAGTTCTTTTTGCTTTATTTCATGCGGAATGCTCATTTGAATCTAATTTATGGTTGTCTTCCATCATTCAAACTCTGTACTGTAGAGAAGGTTATCATAATTGGTAGGTTACCGGACTTGATTGTTATGAAAGTTTATACGAAACTAATGTTGATTACTCCTAGCTTTCCCTAGATGTAGTCCAGCTCAATTTTGGGTCGATCGATTGTAAGCGCCCCCGCATTTCAAATTATGTGTGTGGTGTGGGGGATCATGGTAATTGAAGAAACCAATTTTGACATGTTGATGTAATAAAAAAGAAGCTTTTCCAATTACACAAATGCAGCTTTATATATCACGATAGTAGATGATACAAGATATCCCACTAATTGTAATTGACATTCTATCAATATTTAACATATCAACACCAACGGCAAGGTAAATTTACGTGTAAATATATTCGCGCTTTCATCGTTGAGTGCTTTAAATAGTTGGATTCATTCGAGAATTGTCAAAAAGGTGCAGTTCAATATGTTGTTTAAAATTTCGAGTGTTCCATTTTTAACACATTATAGATCGCCGCGTAGCCGGTAGTGAATGATTAAGTACATTTAAGTGAAATAAGTACACAGGGAAGTGACCATAACTGACCTCATGGGAAATCCACAGTCACAGAGCTAGCACTACATCTTGATGTAGCTTTACATGGATAGCAAAAAAGTAACCGATATTTGAATACTGATGAAAGAAGTCCATGTAGAGTAAAACAACGAATTAATTTTGAGATGGTAGACCAATTATACTGACTATTCTACTATTCCTCTATAGGAATTCAATCTAAAATATTACAGAATTGAGCTAATCTTGACTTCGAGATTTCTTCATAATCGATTCAAATGGGATCTAATTTTAATCAAATAAATGGGGATCCCTCTTATCCTTAATTTTATTGTCATAAATAGTGAATTGTAAAATCGATATCTTCTACCAGAAAAAAAAATACAGTGTCGTATAAATAACTATCTTCGCGCCAATTATAATTTAAACTTGATTCTATCGTAGAGGTTATTGTGTACGAAATCTTCCGTATTCAAGAGTGTTGGGGGACGTTTTGTCACATGTATATATATATTATACAATTATAT
>JACSZP010015483.1:0-23472 GCA_016161895.1 Pinna nobilis | reverse complement strand
ATTTGTTACCGTTACGTTGTTGATTTGTTGCCATAACGTTGTTGATTTGTTGCCATTACGTTGTTGATTTGTTGCCATTACGTTGTTGATTTGTTGCCATTACGTTGTTGATTTGTTGCCATTACGTTGTTGATTTGTTGTCATTACGTTGTTGATTTGTTGCCATTACATTGTTGATTTGTTGCCATTACATTGTTGATTTGTTGCCATTACGTTGTTGATTTGTTGCCATTACGTTGTTGATTTTGGTTCAACTTTAAAATCTTTCACTTACATCGATGCGTCACATAATGGTAATGGAGGGCTTCATTTTTTGTCTATGCTTGGTACTCATTGAGCATTGCGTGTATCATTATCACGTTTGCGTCCATTTTGAAACGAGATGTCAAGGTTTTATATCCCATCGAGCATTGCCTTCCCTAGGCACCTGTGGCCTTTTTCACAAAGAATCTTACGATAAAAATCACTCTTAGTCGTAAGTGTCTGAAATTTTAATATTGTTTATTTGACAAATAGTAAATGTAATTAAATAATTATAGTCACAATCTGAATTATATTGTTTATATAAATCATATCTTATCACAAATGGTCAATTTTATCATAAAATGTACAAAATATGATCAAATGAAAAATTGCTAACTTACGATTAAGAGTGATTTTGATAGTAAGATATTTTGTGAAAAGGGGCCCTGACTCCACCTCTGGTAAATCAAAAGTTGGGTGTTTGACCAACTTTTTTATTTTGTATTCCTTATAGGAGTTATGAGATTGGTCGCTATCCGTTACAATTACCTTTCCATCCGAAGGATCCGTAACTTACAAATACTACAGTGGTCTCGGACACAATTGAGGTGGATTATCTGTACCTGTTTTAACGACTTAGACAAGTCGCAATCTGAGTTCGAATCTAACTCCTTCCGTACTCGAGGAAAACACTATCTGGACTAGGTCACGATTGCATTGTGGCTGTATACTTTCATGCTAGGTTAAATGATAGTGTAAATATATAATCATATTTTTGTATTTGTAATTATAAATTGATGCTCGTATTCGGATGTTTTTATGTGGCATTTTTATGCCACTTAGCACTTTCGAAACACGTATAACTTATATGAGATATATGTATTAAATATGATTGCTATTCCTTCAACAGTGTAGTTGTAATTTTGTACTGAGATATAAAGGATTTCATATATTCTTCAAATACAGCATGTTTCACTTCTTACGAAATGAGAAAGTTTGTCAATACTTTTTATCTAAAAAACATCTAATCCAACATCTGAATTGCCAAAGGTCCGAAAGTGTCCAGTATTATACTTAAGCATTGATATTATATTTTTTCCGGTTCGCTGTGAAATGATCTAAAAGAAGATGGTGCAAACTGTGCAACTCGCGAAGCGAACCACCAAATATCAAATAGCAATAAATTTTGAATTCATTTTATGGCAATCGACTAAACGTAAAAATAGAAATAAAGAATATGATGTATTTAAACGTTAGTTGCCAAACTTTCACATCTCATCTCTCATTTCTACCACAAAACGCATCGGCCGTTCACCACTAAACGACCCTCTCATCGATTCAATAGCTTATGTCATCAATTGAAAAGATGCAACCTGTTGCGGTGAAATATGGCTGGAAATTATCTTATGAAATTGTATTTATCTGCGTTTTTTATTTACAGCTGTCAGTGTATTCCTACGCCTGAGCGAGCAGATTATACTTAATTGTCAAATTACAGCTTTATATTCTGCCGCTTGACAGTGGGAGGATTTAATCTTCTAGCGACATGTGGATGGAATTTGACTTTATAATATTGTTCGCTTTCATCCTTTGATTTTGATCGATACTGTACAGTATATCTGAGATTATCAGACTCGTGTTACATTATTCTGTAGTACAATGCCATAGCAGAGAAATCGCCGTCAACAAAAGCGCAAAATTATTTTGTCTATTTTCAAATAATAATTTCGTTTGTGATGATAAGATTTTGTTATGAGGTCGATTATTACATTTCATTTGATATCCCTGGTCATGTGCCGAACATTTAATCAGGCCTTGGATATTTTTGTTTTCTTTAAAAGTGACGGGTCAACAACCTTGCAATTTATTTTCCAAATAGAATAAAACAATGAATATGATCATAATCTTTCGTGAACAAGTGCACTCAATATCTAGGCACTTTCATCGTATTCAAAAGTTACGTCAAAATATGGACAATTTCAAAATTTGCACACGACATCGAAACCAGATTATGTCGACTTTGTCAATAAAATCAAAGAGTTGTCAAGGGCTATTGGAAAATAGTAACGGACTCAACATGGATTAGTTGGTGGGTTGTTTTGTTGTTTTACGTCCCACTCAACAATATTTAACTTTTGTTGAGACGTCACCGTGTGCTGGTGAAGGGCGACAAATTTTGCCGATGCTCGGCATTTATGACCGTCGAGCAGGAAGGGTTCTTTAAGTACCAACACCTACTGTGACAGGGACCTCGGTTTTTATTGTCTTATCCGAAAGACAGGGACAGCCAACCACGCTATGGCTGGGATTCCAGCCCCGGACCTCACAACTAGAAGACGTGCACGGTAACAATAGGCCACGGCGACCACGTATCATCATGGAAACAATTATAAATTACGAACGAGATGAGAACAGGTACTCGGAAGTAGCTCATCGTTAGTTTGCGTTTGAGAGTTGTGATTGATATACTTTCCATAAGGTTTTAATTCCAAAAGGTTCTAATTCTATTTGTACAAGTAAATTCTAATGCCCCTATTTTGCATCTTATTTTTTAAACAAATGGCACACTACTTTACTGATAAAAGAATTCTTTAAATGTTTATGTCGAAATTTGGTTTTGAATTTCTTTACCAATTACATGTCATCACGTGATGTCATGAGATTTCTTGCAATTGGCATCTAGATGCTTATACTATTCGAGGGGATTATCAGAAAAGAGAGGGAGAGTTGACACCAAAGCTTTTAGAATTGCTATTTATTAACCATATAATTTAAAGACCGTATCAATGACACCCCCTACATACAAACTAATTACGAACAGTTCTTTAATGTTTGAATTTAAATAATGGTCATTCTTGTGGTAAATGTATCAAAACATATCTATATGATTTTCTTATTCTTCCTCTGTGCGGTTTTATTTTTCATCATGACGAAATAGGTTCTAGCTAGTTTAGAAATAGTTATTTTCTATCTTTCTGTAGATTTACTTTAGTTTCCATGGTTGATTTTCCTTATTTTATATACCCTAACTTTTTAGGAATTTTGAATATGGAATAAACATGGTTTTGTTCATCTTATTTTACTACCATATGTATCTGTTCATGAATCATTCTTTGAACTAGCCGGTGGCATTGATAGTATAAAAAAATATAATAAGAGAAAAAAATTAAAATAAATTTTTGGTGAATATCATTTCGTAATTTATCTTATGATTCAGTATTTCTTTTTGATAATTTTCATATAAAAACATTGATTAATTCTTGATTTAAAAAATAATGCAGGGAAATAAATGTATACCAGATACTTAATTGATGGAATTGAAGATGAAAAGCTTGATCAAGTCCAAGAGAAAATCTTGGTATTCACTAAATTACGGGTACTGAGATCAGAAAAAAATAATACGTACGTCTGCCCTTTTCCTCTCGTTTTCTGAAGTAGCAGGCTCGCGAGATGATGGCAGTTCCTCGGCCGCTCTTGGATATGATGATCGCTTAGATGTAGGGTTCGAACCAAGAGTGTGACATGAATTTTTTCCTGTCCTTCGTATGGTACTGTCCCGTTTTCCCATATTAGGAATTAGCTTTGCAAGTTAAAGACCCCCATTGTATAGGATAAAGTTCTTAGCATAAATCTAAATTATTTCAATATACACCACCATTAAAGATAATTATTATAAGATTGATAACTGGGAAAATGAAAAAAACAATAAACAAATCGAAGTCCTAATTTAGGTCTAGGGTAAATATATGCATCTAGGTTAATCACAGCGAGTGTGAGAGTTGTGGAAGTCTTTATTTATATTTGAAATATCTAATGAGAAGCCAATGCTAATTTTTCTTAATTATATCAATACCAATTGATCATCAGAATTTTCTGTTCATGATATTATTGCAATTATTAATTCGAAAGAAAATGAAAACTTAACAAACAATTGGCCGATTGGTGTAAGACTGACAATTTTTCGAGGGATAATAGTACATTTTAAGTAGGCCTGGTTTTTTTTTTTTAGATAAGATGAAAATCCAATGTGTCCATTAAAACAAATACATTTGAACTTGCTTTAGCGACCCACTGAATTAAAGAACTACCTTTCCTATGCGAACTAAATGTATGGTTCCCAAAATGACATTTTCCTTTGTAAACCGCCTGCACCAAGAGACCACCTGTCATATGCGACACTTGTTCCTTCCCTTGGATTATCTCTTACAACATGTTAGACTGTATTATATTGCTCGTTTAATCCAAGACTCAAGGGCGCTCTTCTCTATCTTTGACGAAAATAACAATTCTTTTACATTCTCAATAATTAATCAATACTAGTAATTTCTAAATCAGTTTATGATGTATATGTAAGATTTATCTGAAGAACGATTTTACTATGAAGAATGTCCACATGTAACACTATATATTCGTTTATATTTATAAACATATTAATGTATGGCACCAACATTAAACATCGTTAGTCACAACCCAAAATTAATTTTCAAATGAACAAGATACACCTACTTATTTAGTATCACCGATACAAATATCACATTTTAAAAATTCTTTCTATAATGAAAAATACCGATTAACATTTCGTCTATGAAGCAATATACTAATCCGAAAGACACAGTAAAAACAGGGATCTCTGAAATCTCACGGGTGGTAGCAGGTGCCACGGAGAAGAAAGCTGTTGTCTGCGAGTCCACGACCAAGCTGATATGAAAGAATTAGCAATTAATACTTATTGCAGTCAGTGGCAGATGATTCAAGAACCACTATGTAACAAGTAACTCATCATATCTGATTAATTCAGATCAGACGACTTTACCACAAAAGACTCTACCATCTTTGAGGAGAAGGACATCTCTTATATCGCTACTACAACCTTAACTATATCGCCCGTGATGAGTCTATCACTGACAGTAATCGTTAGATAATTGCTCATCCCATAGGGAATATTGACACTTTACACTTAGCGTATCGTTATCATAACATAGCTGGATAATACAAGTATCTTGTGAGAGCAGAGCTCCGGGCGATGTTATTGTGTGTTATAGAGATGTAAAAACACAAACAATTAACAAACACCTTCTGAATCTCTGCCAACATGATCTGTTTGACTTCGTGTAAGTTTTGCTTTCTACGCTCATTCACTGAGAGCCTTTTGTTGATGCGGGGTTTAAATTTTCGAGTTTATACCTGTACACTCGCTTCTCTTTAACAGGTAGATTTGTTTACTTGATAAATCATGTTCCTTTCATCTGGAAAATTAAGTTAAACGTCTCGTAAACAAACGTCATAATACATGTATATAGGTATGGTTAATGTTGCAATTCTAAAACTCAATTTACGACGATGATAGTACTCTGTGTGAATGTTTATAGTACAGGAGATGTTGATCGGGCATTTAGAGGAGATTCAAATCAGTTTATCTATTCATCGATATATACATTTATTCATTTATGTATTCATTTATTTGTTTATCTATTTGTGTATCTATATTTACTTATATATTCATACGTACATTCATTGATTTATATATTTATCTATTTATCTATTCATTTTTCGAAAAAAGTAATTTATCGTTATCTTTATTTTTTTCCAATTATTTCTTTATTCATTCATTTATGTGTAATGCAGACAGGTCTGTATGTGTAAGAGTGTATATTGTAGATCCAGATATTTTCCACGGATACAGAAGGAATTTTCGAATTCACGTAAAAAGGTAAATGCAACAAACACTGATCGCTCTCATAATTCCTACAAAAATTTGCAAAATAAGGAGTTAGGCAAACACGAATCCCTGAATACGCCAGAGGTGGGATCAGGTGCCTAGGAGGAGTAAGCATCCCTCCATTGACCGGTCACAGTCGCCGTGAGCCCTGTAATGTACATATATGTACATTTATTAGTTAGACAAGTATGCATGTCCACTTTCGTCGTATAGCGAATGATTACATTTAGCGATGAATTGATATTCGCCAGTAAGGGTTCTTGCATATTAAGGCGAAAATTAAATCCTCTGTTGTTCACGTCCATTTTCACTTTCATTCTGTGATAATGCAAAATTAAGACACTATTTGTATGTAGTGAAGCTGAAGAGAAATTAGACAAATCTGTAGCATCACACAGCCCAGTTATTTAATGCTACTCTGGGCTACGAGTCAATATATAATCTAGGTGAATATTGGATAAATACGCGTCTCTGAAACTCCGGAGGTGGGACCAGGTGTCATGGAGGAGTAAGTTCCCCTGCTGATCAGTCACATCCGCCACGGGTTCACAGCCACATTATACAGATGAACATTTGTTTGACAATAGAAAGCCACGTTGCAAATCAGTGGACGCCTTCGATATAGTACGTCTCATACAAAGTGGAACTGCTTATTAAGAGGTTGCATAACGATGTAAGAATGACTACTGGATATGCGAACAGTGCGGTGGGAATTGAAAGGAATCTTGATTGTCTTTTGTGTTTTTTGCACCGTTTCTACGCCAATAAAATATTGGAAATTTCATATCATCGCTCAATTGTTATAGTAAAGAATAATTTTGTAATTGTTGACAGTGAAAATGGCACCTTTATTGTGTAATTGCATCCTAACGTCAAGGTGATTTACAAAATGAGAACATGACGCCATAACCACTAACATGAAGCCAATTTAACTATCATATTTTATTGATAGAAACAGTCTTCAGACCGGACACGGACTTTTTCTTTCCGGTTCTGTATCTTTTATTCGGATATTATCATATCAGCTTAAGCCATTTAAGAATCAGTGTTTCCAATACAGTTTCCTTTTCCTTTGGCTTGAGACAGAAATCAATCTCTCATTGTAAAATATGTGATTACAACATTTTATCTTTTTCCGCAGGTACAATTATCTTTACAAATGCCATACCATTTCAGGTGCACTGCATTTTTCTTCCTTTTATGTAATTGCTTTTCAAACTTGAATTATTTAGCACATTTAGAGGAGGCATAAACAAGGCATTATGAAAGAAAACGTGGTACAGTACTTATTTTCTCGTTTCCTTCTACGACAAAATCGTACTCCATTTGATCCTGCTTTTACTTTCTCGCTATATAACTTACCAAATTATCTAAATATTCAAATATTGTAACGTATTAATTGAATTCAATGCCACTATAGAATTATGAAAATTTACGTATTGTATTGTATTGTTTTTTACGTTCCCTTCCAGATTCTTTCACTTATATGAAGAAGTAATCGTGTTCCGGTTAAGGACAACAGATATTACCTATGCTCTGTACTGGTGGCCGTAGAGCAGGGAGGGTTCTTTAACACAGGGGTGAGAATCTGTTTATCTAATCCGAAGGTGTCCCGAGGATTGGACTTTTTTATTCTTACCAGGGGGGTTTAGATTTCCTTTTTCACTCAACACCTCCATGTCTTTTTCTTACCAAACTTCATGACTAGAATGAATGTACCCATGAAATATGGTATACCGTTCAGCCATTAAATTTCTATATGTGACGTCATAGGGCGTGCGAGCTGACTTTCCTCGGGAAAAACATAGTTATCTTTTTACTGGTAATCATTTCTTCCACCGCCAAGTTCGGGAGAAAAAGCAAATATCTATATCTATGTCTTTTGCGTATGGTTGCTGTGGAAATTTATTGCCTTCAAATGTTGTAAAACAGTTAGATGATTTGGACGATATTTCTTAAAGACAAGACTGAAATGCTAAAGTTCAAACTGTTAGAATTTGTCACCTCGTCTTGGGATAACGCCTAGCACGCACTATACTTATCATACGCCTAATTATTTTCCCAACTGATGTTTGTAAAATAAACTTTAATATGAGCCGACAATTGACCCGACCTGATTTATCAAACAAACTCATTAGATTTTTTTCTGTTCTTAAGAATTCAGCTTGTTGTTTAAGGTTTCTCGCCATCCATTTCAGTTTGTCCAGTTTAAAATTTACAGAGTTCAAATTTGAATAAACTTGAAATATTCACAAGAACTTTGCCAGGAATATTAAAGAATAATCTATTTTCAGAGGACAGTGTCACCCTAGATAAACAAATAAAAATTTTATTGGAAAAAGTAATATAAACCCTCATTTTGTCCTATGACTTCTTAAAGTTTGTATATGTTTGAGTAAAACTACCTTTTAGTTGCAACGAGACAATACGAGAATCAATAATTGAATGACCATCATATTCAAATGACCCACAAAATGTCATATCTTCTATTTCTTTATGCACTTTGTAGAGCAGATAATGACCTTAAGATTTTCTCTTTTCCTGAAGTTCAATGCGACATGTTTTAAAGGGTATAAGGAATTGAGGTAAAAGGGGTTGCAATGACTAATTATTGAATCGTCACAGAAATTATAGAAGTCACCAATCGAATGGCAGACAACACCACAGCTAAAACAAAGGGAGACAACTGTACACAATGACATACACAACAATGCATAGTTCTCAATAATGAGTAATATGGACGTCATTAAACATCCAGTGTGAGTTCAGGTGCTCCGGGAGAGTAAGCTACGCCTGCGTCACGCGCGGCAGCCGTGGTGTCCATGCATAGCATAGGTCAAAATATGTAGCACATATCCCTGGTAAAAAAAAAGACTAAAGAATGTTGCTTTATATAGATAGGCAGACGTTGATGCCTTCTTAAGTAATTGGATCTATTGCAGAAAATTTAACAGCATTTTGCCTCGGAATTAGTAATCATACCTAACATCAAGCATTACACTCTAACCTAAGCCTACAACAAACATATATGAGACCATGATGTCACCTCTCTCATTTAATCAAGAACGTTTGGCAGCGATGGAGGCCACTACCTTAATTCATGATTTAGTTTGTTTAACTCTGTAGCCTTAAATAGCACTGATGAGGGAATATACAACATATGTTATCTGTTGGTGTACATAGTCCTGTAATTATTTGTGCAGAGTTTTATACAGTACAGGGTGTGTACATCAATTACAGTCACAGAGAATAGTGCATCATACAGCAACACAGATAAACCTCCACGGTGTTGATGCGCCGTGGTGTACCACAACTTACAAATGTTTGCTATACTTTCAAAGTTTCGAATCTCACAGCACAGAGTCGTGAGAGAAAATGGTGCATGCTCTGTAGTTTTGTTCAAGTTTTCACAATTTGATGACTTGTGTAGCAAGCCTACGAAATTGATGTTCAACTACAAGACTCTATCTTTATTCACACTTTTCTCGTCTTCAGTATGTCAGAAATTGTTTACTTTTTTTCCTTTAAGTTAGATTCAGTAATATTTCAATTAAAACACATCGTTTTTTATTTCCCATCCTCTCATACTTCCTGATTAAGTTGTAAAATGTCTCAACAAAACCATGTTTTTTTTCAGTATACAAAGCAATCAAATGAAAGAACATACTTAACTAGGAAAACATAACAGAATGATAATTTGAAAGATCTACATAAATCGAAAGGGAAAGAAATCAAGAGATCATGTGCCTGGGAATACTGAAAATTCCTTATTTTCCGCGAGTACTGAATTCTTCGAATTTGCTGTTTTCTAATCAAATCACGAGGACTGAAAACCGCGAATTCTAATCGTCAAGTAATTAAATTTCGCGGTCTAAACTCGGTTACTCAAAGGCCGAAATAAAAACTGGTCTAACTATATGATTTTGGCTGATTAATTGATAACCTTAGATATAAGATTCGCGAATTATGATTCTGTCGAGGTCAAAACTGCCAGATCAAACAAAGGCGAGGATTTAAAATCCGCGAAAAAGGTCCATTCGTGAAATTACGCGAATATTAATTCCTCGCTTTTATTTAGGAATCAGCAATATTTAGCATATCATAATTGCTGGTAACTTTCGTTTTATAGCAAAAGTCAAATCAAGTAAATTCATTATTGCTGGAAATTGCCAATTCCTTTTCAAAAAAGCAAAAGTTGTTTCGAAAATAAAATGCGCCGTCACTGACTCCTTGACAAACGTAGCTTATATATTTATATTACTACAGTACTGTATCTCTTCATTGTATTTCCTGATTTATGCGAGTCGATTAAGTGAACTTATTGTTTAATTTTGAAATGACGTTGACCTGAACGTGTCAGAAATTTCAGGTAATTATCCTATAAACTAGATATTGAGCCGAAAAATTTAAAAGCGAGCCGAATAAATGACTTCCTAAAATCATGAGATTCATTCTTTATTCTCCCTGTTCAAAATTTTCATTTCGTCACATTTGTGTATGAAATCTCCGCATAACATGATAAAGTAATTTTCCTCAAATATCAGATTTCATCGTGGTTTGACACTATGTATTAAATCATCATACATGATGTTTTCTGTATGACGACGCCCACATTTATTTGTATGACACATGCACTGTATAACTGCATGAATTCCATAACGACGTCAGGTCAAGGGTCATAACGATGACATTCCTTGTTGTTTCACAATATTTTCTTGTTAAATCGTGTCATTGTCGGAACTCTCTTTCATCAAGTTCATCATTACTATGGAATCAAATATCACATTTGAGAGTTGCACACGAAGACATCAGAATGTGATATTTTCTGTGAGATGTTGATTTTGAACCTTGATGCACGTACATGCTTTAGAGAGCTCAATATAAACAAAAATATGAAGTGTTCAGAGCGTGAAATGGGATCTCCAAGCAAGATTCTGCTTCTATGGATTATGATCTAGCGGTAGTAGTAGTAGTAGTAGTGGTAGAAGAAGAAGAAGAAGAAGTAGCAGCAGCAGTAGTAGTAGGAGTAGTAATAGTAGGAGTAGAAGTAGTAGTTGTAGTAGTAGGAGTAGAAGTAGTAGTAGTAGTAGTAGTAGTAGGAGTAGTAGCAGAAGTAGTAGTAGTAGTAATAGGAGTAATAGTAGTAGTAGTAGAAGTAGTAGTAGTAGAAGTAGTAGTAGAAGTAGTAGTAGGAGTAGTAGTAGTAGAAGTAGTAGTAGTAGTAGGAGTAGTAGTAGTAGTAGAAGTAGTAGTAGTAGTAGTAGTAGTAGTAGAAGTAGTAGTAGTAGTAGTAGTAGTAGGAGGAGGAGTAGTAGTAGTAGTAGTAGGAGGAGGAGGAGTAGAAGAAATAGTAGTAGTAGTAGTAGTAATAGAAGAAGAAGAAGAAGAAGAAGAAGTAGTTTTGTTAGTAGTAGTAGTAGTTGTTGTAGTAGTAGTAGTAGTAGTAGTAGTTTTGGGGTTTTTTTGTTTTGTTTTGTTTTGTTGTTGTTTAACGTCCCACTCAAGAATATTTCACTCATATGGAGACGTCACCGTGTGCCGGTGAAGGGCTACAAATTTTGCCTATGCTCGGCACTGAGGCCGTAGAGCAGGGAGGGTTCTTTAACGTGCCAACACGCGAGTCTTCCGATTCGCAGTCGAACACGCTAACCACTCGGCCACGAGGCCCCTAGTAGTAGTAGTAGTAGTAGTAGTAATAGTAGTAGTAGTAGTAGTAGTAGTAGTTATAGGGGTAGTCTTGTGATACCAAATGTCTGGTATCGTCTTTCAATTGGAGATTGCAAGGCAATCTCCCCAAAATTGCTTTTCGGTAATGGGTGTTATGTGAACATCTTGGTGAGAAATGTGTATTGCACCTCTATCCTGAGTAACAATTTTTCTACCAATTATCATTGAAAGTGGTCTCTCGATTATTTCATCTGAATTTGTCTGTAGACTCCCTTCGGTTGTGACCTGTCGGCCGCGTCGGCTGTGACCTGTCAACTGGAGAAGCTCACTCCTCCATGGCACCTGATCCCACCTCACGGTTGTCTGAGGTCAGTTCTTGTCCAATATTCATCAAATTAGTTTATTATTTCGGGCAAATGTTACTTTCGTATCTGTGATCTTCATATTTAGAAAGGTGCCATTTAATTTGCTGTGTTTTAATTATACAAGCGCCACGCAGAACATTGTTCACAACCTTGTGTATACTAACAAATGCTCATGCGATAAAATACAGAATTAATTTTCATTGCATAATGGATTAGTAAATCAAACAGTGATATTTTTATGACTATGGATTTCTGGCAAGCAAATAACAACATAAAAACCAAGATCTATAAATCAGGCACATAGAATATCAATGAAAATATAATAAAGGGATTTATAAGACTATGAAGCAACAGACTTCATGTATTTATCATTCTGGTGATGACCTGGTAATATGTCACGTGATCTTAGCTGTTTTGTTTGGCACAAATTGATATTTCTAGGCGAGACGTATTGTGATGTCATTTAATTTGTATTTTGTTCTTTAAAACGTTTGACAAATGAACAACAGTATCACTACCATTGCGTTTAAACAATAAAATATGTGCAGTTTAATAGTTACAGGAATATGTTTTTAATCACCAGGCAACTGTTTCAACTATTTTATTATTTTTGATTAAAGGTTTCATTGGCATCATTTCTTAATTTGAGTGGGCATCACTTTCATGACATATAGGCTACACACTAATTACAATGTTAACCTTAGGTGTGACGTCATTGATACCCCTAATGTTCATTTCACATTCAAGTTCAGATCCGGATTGGAAGGTGACTCCTTCACCGATAAGTCTCTTCATCTTACTTTTTCACCTTGACTGTAATGTTAATGTATCTAACTATTTCTGCAAGGTTCCTCTTTGTGGTCAAATAATTTGTCTCCCTTTGTCTTAAAATTTCAAAGATATAACTGCAATATTGGTTTCAACCAAGTTGTATGTATGAATGCCAAGCAATATAAGACGAAATTAACGTGATAAATGATGATTTACACTATATGTAATGTGCATATGTAATTTCAGAATTCTCGATAGATTATTTTCTCACCTTCCTTCATAAATATAACACTTACAAACGTGTTTAAAAACAAGGAGGGAAAGCTATAAATTTTTCTTGATCAATTGATGGGTTTGACGGCTTCACGAACTGTTCCCTTAGGTGGGCTTAGATGCAATGATTTTCAAAGCGACTAGACATTCCTTAGCACGAAACGCTCACCCCTAGGGCAGGGAATCAGTCATATCACATCCGTATCTGTAATATTATACCCTGATTAGATAGATAGATAGATAGATAGATAGATAGATAGATAGATAGAGTGTTCTTGGGAACAAAACTTTTGAGCTAGTATTGGATATCAAAATGTGTATGTTTCAGTAATCCGGACACTTCCTTTATCCGGACGATTGCGAGGGAACAACTGTCCGGATTAATAAGGCTCCACTGTAGTTAGGCAGATAAATGGGTGGATGGTCTGGGGGGACCATAAATGGCTGGATGGTCTGGATGGCATAATGTCATTCATGGATAGAGACAAATTTTTCGTAAGATATATTAACAGACCAAGTTTAGTACGAGGACGTTTGTAATGGTGAATCAGCGATATTTCCGTGCCGTGTTGCACAGGTGATAATAAAAACTATACCTTTATCTACGTCATCGTCGTGTCAGGTGTAAGGACCTACACGTGGCTTTTCCAACTTTACATCTGTTCTTCTGATATTTGAGTCCTCTACATTTGCGATTTTAACTCATAATAATCCGCTTGTGTGCTCTTGCATACGATACTGAGTTACACGTGGGCTCACAACTGAATCATTTAGGTAAAAAATATTTTTCCGTGACATTATACAAATGTTCTATACTAATTTACCTAAACGAAAGCGTAAAATAGGAGCCTGATAGCGAAAAAAAATCTGACTCATTATAAAGACTCTGTCATGAAATATAGAATCATCACTCTTACATAAAAAGGGGGAATCAACGGAAGATACAAACCCGGTATATACTAGACAAATCGACACCCAGAGGATATGTGGTCCGGTGTCATAGTCAAGTAAGCCAACCGTGTTATACAAATCCAGTAGATACTGGACAAACACAGACCTCTCGATGTCCAGAAGAGGTGGGATCAGGTGTCATGGAGGATCAAGCATCCCCTGTTATACTAATCCGATAGATACTGGACACAGATTTGTCAGCGACCAGAGGAAGTAAGATCAGGTGCCATGTTGAAGCATTAAACAAATTTCATTTACAATGTATCTTAATTCAGTTTATCGCCTTCGACTCTTCAAATCTCTCAATATAAAATCATGCAATTTTATATTTAAAAAAATAATTTTAATACTGTAAAAGAAAATGCATATGAATCTTCCGTATTTTAGTAGACCATTTTCTGATATAAATATCGGATATGACTCCACCATTGTCCGCAATTTTAACTAATTTGAGTACTACCATAGATCGAAAAAGACGAATATCACTGGTAAGCAGGAGATACTGACTTTTCCAGTGCACCTAACATCATTCCCTTTTCGAAGTAAACTTATATCCGTTTGTCTATAATTCTTTAGTTTTCATCTTTATTTTAATTTCTGGTTTTGCTATAATCTTCCTTTTCATGAATATAAAATACGATTTGACTTTGTTCATAGATCAATTCTGGGTTTAGCTTCACAAAGGATCATTTCTGTATCTTGTCCTAGGCTACGATCATTATATCAAATAATGTTTTGTAATTCATGTTATCTACTTATAACCGTGGCTTGGTTTGCAAATCGCACTACTCTTTGCTGTCCTTGTTGTCAGATGAGAGAGTACAAACCGAGGGCCCGTGTCACAATAGTCGTCGCACGTTAAAGGACTATCCGTGCTCTACGGCCAAAACTGTTGCACTTCACAAGCATATAAGGGAAAGGTTTTAAGTGGAACGTTAGACAACTATACAAATCACCAACCAACTAAACTTGGGACTGTACAAATCCGATATTTGACTTTACAAACATTTTTATCGCATTTATTTTTTTATTTATTTATTTATTTTTTAACATTTTTGGATTAAACGTCGTGTCAGTATCTAATCTTCAGAGTTACTTTGCAAAAGTGTTAAAAAAATGAAATTGTCTAAAAATAAATAATATCATGACCTCGGCTTAGACCGTCATACTTAGATAAATCAAACTATGATTTTGCAAATTGTTTGATGATACTGCAAAATGTTTTTGACATTTCTGTTTAAGTGATGTCACTGTATCATGAAATGAAAACAAAGAACATTGAGAATAAATGGTTAAGATATACGTCGGGTACTAAAATTGCAAAATTACATGTTTGCTATATAAAAAATGAATTATAAAATAAAATCAGATGATATATATATATATATTCATTCTGTTTATATCCCGAAATGATATGATGATGATGATGATGATGACCACGACCACGATGATGATGATGATGATGATGATATCGATGATGATATCGATGATGACGACGACAACGGCTATGTTGATGATGACGACGACATGATGATGAAGGTCATAGTGGTGGCTTACTTATGAGGAGGATGGGTCGGAATATTGATTGAAATGGTAGCGAAAGTGGCGGAAATTAAAATTACAACGAGTACGATCATGATTGATAGAAGAACCGTTTCCTTAAATCATAGCACATATTATATACGAAAACATCAATGGATAGCCATATTACGGAGTTCCCTGTGAAAGGCTATCGCCGATATCAACCCCCGGTGATGTGAACGTGGAAACTTGTTCTCACATAGTCAGGGTTTTAGTAAACACAGTTAGTTCCTACTTCTACACAAAGTGAAAGTTTGTGTTTTAATACACAAGTGTCTAGTCATTCAGCCGTGGAGGTCCCTTTACGTCTGTGAGATAGATATGAAATGATAAACTGTCTTCAATTCTACGTCAAGGTGATTTGTAGAAACATACATATCGAGCAATTAAGTGTCATGCATGCATTTGGAACTGTCAATCAATTATGCGTTTGTCTATTCACTTTTATTGCCGTATTTCCAAAAGTCATTGGGGTAATTAGAGTTGCATTGACTGCAGAAGTACATTGCAATCGCTTATCGCCACATCTGGAGACGTTTTCGATCCTGTTGAGCCCTTTAATTATTCAAAATAGCGTCTTCTACCCTTTGGTATGGAGAACGTTCAGAATGCATTGTACTGATGTTAGCGATATTTATAAACTTTGTATACTTCTCGCAGGTTATCAAGTTCATTTCTGAATGAAGTACGTTCTTTCTAACAATTGTTATCAACAAATTCAATAATATCTCGTTTTATTAATCTTCTTAGGACTGCCAGTGGATTCATGAAAAAAATCAAATATCCACACAGACTCAATACCACTGTCAAATTTAATCATCTGTTTCACCCGACACATAATATTGATAATATCTGACATATTGAAAGTTGAATCTTTTTCTAAAGAGGAACTAATAAACATATGGTCCCCATAACAGGCTAGTCCCGCCCACATTTACAGGAAAGCTATACAATATGTATATATGTATCTAACATCTTCCTTACCCTGTCCTGTCACTTTTACCTCTGGCAGACAAAAACAAGTGCTTTTTGCAAAGGTGTATATTAGATAATTGCTTTAGTCATTATATACGACAATAATTTCCAAGTTGTTACAAAGTTTGTCACAAAAATGTATCTACATGTATTTAAAGAAGAATCATGAAAATTATTTTGTAGAAGTAAGATAAAAACAACCTTAACATGAATGTTTAAAATGGCTCAAAGACTGAGTTGTTGCTGAAGTGAATAAATGAATGCTTTCTAAAGGCAATTAGTAGAAAGTATAATATTATGAATTGTGTTTGGTTTAACAATGTTCCGTACCTGTGCAGAATGGATGACAATATATTGTAGCTGCATGTATTACTTATCTTCTGAAAAGACATGGAAAATGGAGGAACACAAAAATATTTAAAAATAGATTCACACAAGGGCGTACATATCTGTTGTATGCATGTATATATAATTGCTCTATAAAATATCAAAACTGTAGGAATAGATTGTACAAACAAGGTATCCTTCCCTGGAATATCTTTAGGAAAATGATACAGATCAATACCCCTGCATTATAAGTTATGCATATAAATATCCATAACAAGGTTGATATCTTCAATAAACACTTACAGTTAACCCGGGTGTATTGGAACCGAAGGAGAATTAACGTTTATTTCAAGTTAAGAAGGTTTTCAAAATAAAAGGGTTATAATTATAATGAAGTATTTTGAATCGGCAAATAAAATCAAAATAGATGAGATGTCAATATATCAGAGTCCAATTTAAGTGTATATCACTTTATATTTAAATGTGAACAAAGTTCCAAGGTCCTACATCAAAAAGTGAAAGAGGAGTTGATTGTACTAGATGGGGGCACTGCTTTCCCTGGGAAAGTCCGCAAGGATCCCATACAAAGAGTCACATCTGTGGAAAATATTAATTACAAGATGCCTTCCGTATATAACCTGAAAAATTTACTTTCAGTTAAATAATGAGGACTTTATGAATTTCATTTGATGTTAACAATGGGGAGACGTGCTCCATAGTGAAGTATGGCTACTTACATCAACCTGTAACATGCTGAGTCTATTTCTTAATATCATAAAAGAGTTTGGAAGTCAAAATATAGATGTGGTATGATTGAGTATTATGGAAATTAAAAAGTTATACTATACTTCTTCCGTGTCTATTCAATGATACATAAACGTTTTGCAAATAGAACAATATAGTATTGGTGGAGTTATGTCACTTATTTACAATTTACGAAATTGTGACTTATCACATGACTAGTTTCCAGTCATGCTTTTACGATTTTAAAAACTGCAAATAGGTGAAAGACAATTAACGAAAGATATCTCAAAAATGGTTTTATCGCCGTTGTATAGGACAATGCAATCTTATTTACGAGTTTATTTTGATGGACAAGTTTTCGAGTTAACGTTTTATCAAAAACGGTCATCGTAATGCGAATGACTTAAACAAGGATTTATTTTAAGTCAGTTTAAAAAAGATCTGGATGTATAATTACTGAGCATGGAAATAATTCAATATTTCTTAAGTTTATATTAGTATTGACCAGTTTGAGGGGGTCTGTGTGTAACATTTTGTAATTTTCCAATGTATGATATAAAATTGGAAATATTTTCAAAAATTAGCAATAGACCCTTTCACAGCGGTCCTGTGTTTTCGGTTTGCAAAATGATAGATTCCCGGAAAATGTCGTCAAGAAACAATCAGTTACTATAACGACGTCTATATCTTTGCAGGTATCTGTTTAATATGTCAACTAAAATCACAGGGCCGCAGTTAAAGGGTCCATAAGTGTTTTCTACCTTGAGTAGCTTATCCTAGTATAGATTTGCAAGACGCGTGATAGGTGACGAGCTCCCGTTGTGAGATATTCGTGCCCGTATTCCCGTGATGATGTGTGTCCTGGACAATCATTTCTCTCCAACACAGCTAGACAATTATACAATAAACATAGTAATAATTAAATGATTCTATTTTCTATCAGCAAAAGTCTGCTACATTTTCTGACATGCGTCAAACCGCAGAGAAATATTTAAAATGCCATAAGTTCGATTTCAACAAACAGTAAATTAGTTTAATATTGAGGATCAATTAGTGGCAGGATATTTGATTTAATCACCTATTTTCTGACTGATAAGTGATCTATTGCTAAATCTCACCACGAAAATACCACATACCATATGCAGGGACGTTATGATATACATCAGTTGCCCGTTTCTATCGTCGATCCCAGTGGATTCGACACAGTCGTGACGAAACGATAATAGAAGAATTCCTATCACGGCACATTTTTGTCATTTTACCATCATTTATGTCGAGTAATTGTAAAAATAAAATAGGTTTTCTATTCAAAAACAAGCAGTCTTCACTAATTATGATTATTCAATTATAAACGCCATGTAAACACTTTGATCTTGTCTGTAGAACTAATGATATGATTACAAATGTGACTTAATTTATTTTAATTGAAAAAGAAACAAGTGCCCTAGATTTATTAATTATAACTTATTTCTCATAATTATGATTTTATAGTTATTATTTACAAACTGCCGATCGTATCTTTTTTATTCTTTTTCCACCCAACTTTACTTCTGGGATTTCAATTTAAGTTTTCTTTTCTTTTTTACGACATCGAAAATGACAAAGCTTATTGTTGTTTTCTTGCATCATGCTTGAGTCGTTTTTTAATACCGTACATAGGGTGGAGCGATGATATTAAATTTTATTTTGATTTTGTAACGTGTCAATACCTGGTGATCTTAAGATGTCTCTTGTCAATTCTATTTTTCAATTTTTTCTCCAAAATGCTAGACCCACAGTAGCGTATTATAAGATATCCGTTAAATTATTATTCGCACAGATATTATACACTTATTGTTTTATTTCGCGGATGTGTTATTTAGTGCTTCAAGTTTTGTTTCGGTTTTCTTATTTAAGCAAGCAGTTCCTCGAAATTTTCGAGTAAAATTCGTGCGTAATTGAGTATACGAAAAAGACAAATTAGAAAACAATATCCCTTTTCATTACTTTTAACTGGTAGCAACACATTAAGCGTGTGCATGGTTGATTGATATTTCTGGGTATATTTTTGACAATTCAAAGTTACGTGTATGTATTTAAATTGTTCTTACGGGCAAGATGGTAAAAAAATTAACATACATTTTACAAATATCCGTGTGTTCTTTGGGTAAAAACTTACATATGATAATTTTTTTTCTATATGCTCTAAAAATAATATGAAAACCGTTGCAAATTATTTTAATGCCTTTCTAATTATTAACTTTTTAGGCTGTCATCCATAATCAAGGATGTGAAAGAGGAACAAAACGCTCATTGGTTTTTTTTTTTTAACTTTTTTTTATCGAGGGTTTAATGAAACAATTTTTGAAGAAATATCAGGAAGCCTTAAAACGATGAGTCGGTAAAACTTCAATAATCTTGCATGTTGGTTGTAAAATTGTATGCATTTACAGAAGACTTTAATTTATACAAATGCAATTCAAAACCTTTGTATACAAAATATTAAAAATGAAATATAAAAAATTTTAAAGCGAGAAAGATAATTTTCATCTACGCTACAAATTTATTCTTCCTCATTTTCTTCTTCTTTTAGAGTTCGGACACTTTTTTTCAAAAAATTGGCTGATTCCTGTCGGATGGCTTTCAGTTTCTTCATTCGCAATATTAATTTCACTGTTCTTCTAATTATTTTTAATCTACTTGATTTCTATTTAGTTATGTTACATCAGTTGCTGTAATTCTGTTTGAAAAGGGATATTGAAGATAACAAGGCGACAATTCCAATTAAAATGCAAAAATACAAAAACAGACAAAACCATGATCAAAACCTGAAAGGGACATTAACACACACAGCAATCTACACAACAAGACGTGTATAACCAAAAAATAGAGTAACACGAATCCCACTCAAACCGGGGTGAGTTCAGGTGTTCTGTCACTTTTCACGTGACATCGATATATAAACAGCCAATCAAATTTGACGCTATCACGGATGATATTAACGAAAGTGGGAATAATCTCTTACTAGAGGGGTAGTAAATTTAAGAAACACTAATGAAAGATTGTTGAAGCATAGTTTTTCGGTACTTATGATAGTGTCTTTTATTAACTTTTACTTTTGAAGAATTGTAAAATGAGTACAGCACATTTATATCTTCAAAATAAATAAATAAAATGAGTACAGGAAAATAGTAATAAGAAAACAATTTAAAGATTTCGTGGTCATTTATTTTTAAACGGCAGCTAAAACTTTCCTCATTTTGATGGTCTAAATTACAGTATGTATGTATGTTTGTATGTAGGTAGGTAGGTAGGTAGGTAGGTAGGTATGTATGTATGTATGTATGTATGTATGTATGTATGCATGCATGCATGCATGCATGTATGTATGTATGTATGTATGTATGTATGTATGTATGTATGTATGTATGTCCTTTTAAAATCATTTTATGTGTCTAATTATTAGTAATATGCAACATAAAAGATATCCTATCAAGTTCTTTGTTGTCCTATCTAAACGGAGAGAAATAATTGTGCAAACTATGCAACAAATATCTTACGTAAGTAAAATTACATATGTTATTTCCTATGCATACTTGATTTAAATATATGTTTACGTAGATCTGAACGATGCAACGGAAAAAATAAAGAGGGAAAATACTTGTCGCAACGTCAGACCGATGGCTTTTACAATTTGTTGCCTTATCTAAGGAAGCTGTAGCTCTATGTGATGAGTCTTGACGTTTTTCTGTCATTCTTTAAGAGATGACTTATACCATAATTATTTTTGGCTACATAATCCTTAGTCTATATATTGTTTGTGGTAATTGTTCTGCGGTAAAAATGCTCGTCAAATGGTGACGTCTTAATTTGAAGTGGACGAGGACAAACCCCGGCTACAAATGTAGGCTTCTTAATGCAAAGAGAAATAATGCAAGAAATAATAAATCCCAAACACAAAGAATAAATAAATGAATGGATAGATAAATAAATAAATAAAAAGCATACAAAAAAAACAAACACTAAAAACAAAACCAAACTTACTTATATAATTGGCGGAGGGGAGCTAGATTTGAATCAAATGTGAGAAACAAGAAATTTAATGAGCACACATAAAATGTTGCTTTGATATCATAGGTGTTCTCACAAATATGCAGCTAACATTTTAACAATTAACTTTGAGTTGCATTCCCAGGGTCATTATCTGAAGTTAGTTTTCCTCAATTCTCTTATCAAAGCCACAACAACGGCTCGCCGTAATGACCGCACATCTACAAGATACGGAGAAAAATACAAAGGTTGACAGAAGTTTAAAATTTCAATTCCTTTCCGATCCGTGTCATTAACAATAAGTTTAATGAACAAGGAATAATTGAACATTCTTAATTTTTGTGGGAGAAACCGAGTCAGGAGTTTCTCGTATGTGATGAATCATTCATCAGCACCAAATAATACATCTGACAAGAGGCCAAAACAAAACCAGAAGAGGTGGAAAAACCCCACCACCCACCTACCCCCTGTCACCCCACTTCCCCTGCCTACACTGCTATTTGTTATTACACAGATGCAGTGTTTGACAGATGGTTTGTCATTGCAGGATAAATATGTTATCATCGTACCATCACCTGTGGACTGAGTAAATCCTAGAGTTCATTGGTTTCCTTAAATAAAGATGTCACTTAATAATAATACCTTGTAACCAATAAAGCACGCGATCCCCACCGAGATAGGAACCACGAATAAAATGTCGTTTATTACATATTTCAAAAAGTCCATACATCATGCGGGTATCCACCCTGTCCAAATCGGGAAGATAATCTCCATATCTATATTGATAACAAACTGATGGTTGGTAGTCTCAATGTGAAGCAAGGAAACCTGAGGAGTGTTTGATATCGCGATACGTGTTAGATAATGTTTGATTGCCTATATCGATGTTTAAATCTCAGAAGTTAAAAAACGAAATCGCTCGGCGATTCCCACCTTTTTCACGTGGAAGCCATCGAGGGCATCTCAGTCCCCTTGTCATAAATCAAAGTTGATATTTGACACATCTAATGGCAGCTGAAGATGTACCAAACTTGATCGGCTGGTATTGCATATTTGAAATTGCACTCTATAGCGATTTTAACGGGTTTGTAATATCACGCAAACCTCCCTTGGCTGTGAATCACTGACTTGAGTAAACATTCTGAGTTACTCATTTTTACTGCCAATTAAACTCTGTAAGTGAACAGAGTGAGAAAAAATGTTTATAAGTTCATTTCGTCTTCTGTCACAGAAAATAGAAAAAAACTTTGTATATGGTAATCAAAATCTTAGAAATTCAAAATTAGAAAAGGGCAATACCTCGAGAAAATGAATACCCTACTTTTGAATTTTGCAATTTATACATACATACAATCTATATCTAAACTATCACTATTTAATTCCTTGATTTCAGAATTAGAGAAAGGTAGTTGAGCTCAGTACTGCATGAGTATAACGATTTGTTGATGGCCCTGGTTGCTGTATAAATAATGTTCAAGACGATTTGAACTTAAATAGTACAAAGTTGCACTACATTTGCAATTCCATTATTTCTTTTGATAATTATATACTTTATTTACATTAAGTACTTTTTCCCAAACCTAGTTCTGTTGTTTGACAGATGTCACTTTTGGGTAGGGTATTTAGGTTCTCTAGAAATATTTATCTTTATAAAATTAATTGTACGTAGATTCAGAAAACTGTAGAAAGCTTTTGCTTCTTTAGAGAAATTGAAGGAAAGTACATTCTCCTCCCCCTTGAAAAAAAACCAGCAGAATTGAATCCTTATATATCTAAATTTCGATATGCCAAAGGCATCCCGAATATTATATATGCGTATATATATAT